>NDXB01006875.1:171166-234128 GCA_002631895.1 Agapornis roseicollis
TGGGGGGGGGGGGGGGGAGGGGGGCATTATTTTTATCTCTTAGTTGCATAGATACAGTAATAGTAGTAATAAAGATCTATAGTCCAGATTTTAAATAAAAGACAAACTTGGAATAAGACAAATGGGGAGAGTAGAAGAGTATATGGAAGTATCTTTGGGCTTTGGTTTCTGAAGAAATAACCTCATTATCATGTAGAGAGTTCTTTGACAACTTCTGGAATAACCTGCTTTCTCTCCCCCTCCATACATTTGAGCTTCTGAAATAAGCTTATTAACAGGCAAATCAAGACAGGTTAATCTTTAGATCATATGTAAATACAGAAGCTTTTCTCACTGTGGTATATTGAAGTATTAAACATAGATGCAGATTTTCACAGTAGGAGCCTAGATCAGCACAGTTAAGCACTGAAATAGTTTGTCTCCCAAATCATCTTCTGAGAATAGAATTTCCCTTTCACTGTACTGTATGGTGATGAATAGGGATTTAGCAGCAAAGGATTATATGAAGCTTAGATTAGTGGGTGCCACTGGTAGTCTTACACAGCTGATCGGCTTGTACAGCCCTGAGCTTCTTTCCTGCTCTGGAGTTGACCTGTATAAATTCCAGAGGAGTTTGTCGAGGGGAGTACTGAGACTTAGCTGCCTTCTGTCTTTCCCAGACAATGGATTTCGTGTCAGATGCTTTCTGTATCATGTTGCTGTTAATCATCTTTGGTATAAATATATATGAGCAAGAGCTGTTTTCTGGACTCTCTTGGCCGCGTTCAGTCCTTTGACCTCCAAGTTAATGCTTTCCTTTTTCACTCCAGCATTGTGGGACACATTGTTTGCCTGGAAAGTGTCAGTAGTTTGTACTTTTAATGTATAATACATGAAACAATCTCATTTCAGAGTCTTCAAGCATGCCTCAGTCTAGACCGAGTCTCACAATCAGTCTAATATAGGTCGGACTAGTCTGTCTTGTTTAGCCCAGTTTATCTAACACCATGTGCCATTTCCTGCTCACCTGCATCATTCAAGTCTCAATTACTCTTTATCTCATCTTCCAAGCAATCATACTGTGGGTTTATTTTTGCTTTGGGAATATGCCATTACTGTTACACACAGAAATGCCTCACCTTTTCCATGAGGCTTCTGTCAGGGGTTCCACGTGGAGCACATGGCCGCAGACCTTTCTGGGGCTTTGCCATGGTGCTCCTGGGGTACCAGTACAGCAGCCCCTGCCTCATTGCACAATAGGGTTTGTGCCTAGCCAGCTCCAGTGGTTTTGGTGGACAGAGGATGTGCTGTGGTCCTGCCTTTGTCTTTCTTTTATTTAATTACAATATTTTCTCATAGTAACTCTCCAGCCTTTTGTTCATTCTCCTTTTTTTCTCTTTTCAGGCTAAAAGTCAGGTACAAAGTAACCATCAGTAAAGATACTAAAATCTGATGTAATACAGGGTGCTTCAAAGAGGTCATCCAGGTAAACATACCATTGCACTCTCCATGTGGCTAGTTCACAACAGCACTCTGGAGAAGACTTGCCAGACAACATTATAACAATCCCAACAATAACAATACCACTTACAGTTTTGCATTTTTCATTAATTTTACCTTTATTAATCTTCCTCTGAGGTAGATAAGAACTGTTACCCCTCTTTGGGCTGGGAAAGAAAGATACGGGGATATGTATCTTCTTTCAGAAAGAAAGTCATGTGTGGGCTTGGACTGCCCTGGGTCCTGGGCCCCAGTGAGATTCTCTTCATGTGACAGATACTATTTAATGTGCTACTTGATGTTAAGTAATATCTTTTGTTTGCTGATCAGATTCTGTAAATGAGAAGACAGTAGATCATTGGTGAAGGTAGTGATACAGATTTATACTTGCTGTATGATTATCATTTGTATGAAGCCTGAACTAAGTCTGTTATTCTGATGAAGCTTTTGCTTGATAAAATATGGCTCTGCTTGCATTAGCTTGTGGGCAATTTGGGTGAAATCCTTGAATCAAGCTATACTAAAACCAGGCCAGAAATCCATATAAATCATTGTAAGTGTAAAGCATTTCTATGCAGCTGCTATGCTAATTTCCTTGAAGAATATGCTTAAACCCTTTTTTTTTTTTGTTTTCAATACAGTTGAATTGATAAATGCAACAAGTTTAAAATACATTTCCCAGGTAGTGTTGGGTTAGGATCAGTTTATTATAGAACTTAGCTCTCAGTGGCATTTGCATGGTCTAAATACCATACAAACATTTTTTCAGTTGTTGGATTAATAGCCCCAGGGAATATGTATCAAAGACATTTACAATGGCAAACCTATTGTTAATGTTTGTGCCTTCAGCAAATGGAGGGGCCTGTTTGTGTTGGTTTGGCTCTGAGGGCATAGATTCAGGAGACACTGGCCATAGCCTTGGACAGGTGTAGGAAGGTCCAGGGAATATATCCTGTTTTTGAACTGCTGCCACCTCCCTCAGTTGTGGTGTTGTTTATGGGCATCTGCCATCACTGAACTGGGAGGAGATAAAAAATGGGTCCCCAAAGAGAAGGGGTGAAATATGAAACAGGTGGCAGAAGCATGTTGTTTTCCGGGAAATTATACACTAGGTCTGCTTAGGAATTTTTGCCTTTTTCCTCTGAATGATTTCTATAGGGCTGTCTGCTGTGCAGACTTGTGTGGCCCCACTCACAGTGCAATAGGCTGAAGCAGCTGTTGGCACGTTGTGGAGCTCACCAGTACCACCTCTTGCAAACAGGGGTAAAAAAGTCCCGTATTTTGCTAAAATAAAGGGATGGGGAAGTAGGGAATATGCTCAGCTTTGTTCTAAACCTCAGTCAGTTATATTGGGTTTTGCATACAGTGTATGCCCCGAATATACTGTAAAACCTGTTTTACAGTATACAGCCAAAGGCAAAGATGTCCAAAATCTCACAGTAAGATTCAGTATTCCTTTTACTTAGTGGCAATACTGGCTCAGGAATGTTGGGCTCTTTTCTTGTTCCTCTGCCTCACTGCCTCCATCACCTGTCAGACTGCAGCCCTTTGCAGAGCCATGCAGTAACCTGCACCAGTAGTTTGGACTGCTCTGAGCCCTGTGCTGCCTTTGGCGCTGAAAAAACATAGGCAAGCAAAAAGTCATCCCAACAGTAATGCCGACTCTTGACAGGCAAGAAGGAAGTTCATGAAGCAGGATACTTCTGCCATACAGTTGCCATTGAACGAAACACAGCTGAAGAGAGGAAATAATTTCTGGTGCCTTTAGAAAGTGATAATGGCAGTGTGGAAAAGAAGTATGAAAACATAAAGTAAAAATGTGTATTTAATGAAATAAAAATCAAAAAAGAGTCATGAGTTAATATAAAAGGCTGCAAAGTACTCTGAAATAGATAGAGCTGAATAATAAATATGTACCTGTAGGCTGGCATCCCAGCTGCACTGCTGTTTAATCTTTTTCAAGTTCATATCATTTTCAGGACTCAAAATGGGCGGATTTGTTTTAGGTAGCTTCATGCCCTTGTTTAGCAGCAGTTTCGAGTTAATGTAAAACCTGAAATGAAGTGTGAGCGTTAATAACCATCTCTTTTAGAAGCAGAACAAATACACAGAACAGGATTAATCAAGAATATGCTTTTAAAAATATAGGGAGTGACCTTCAGCAGGTTGGGGAGCTATTGGTTGGCCTGCTCTTCACCCTTTGCAGTTCAGGAGTGATGCTAATTAACAGTTTTGCATAGGACTAGGTTTTTGTGTGGCATGCAGCTGATTTGGGTAGGCTGGAAGAAAAGGATTTCGGTATTTTCTGCTACATTTGTTTTAATCCATAATGAAGCACTGAATACATTTTTAAGGGTTCCTCTGCCTTTGCACTCACTTTGCTGTTAGTGCTTTCCTTGAGACTGAAGGAGACCAGGATGCTAGCACTGCCCTCCTTTATTATGTGTGCTTACAGTAAATAATTCAAGAGGCAGGCAACCTAAAATGAAGATTCAGAAATCCTCAGCTTTTCCCTACAATGGGCTACACATTTACATGGGGGGGGGGGGGGGGGGGGGGGGGGGGGGCATGCCGGCATCACTGGTTTGTCAGGAGCGCCTCTGCCTCAGCAATTCCAGCCACGCTGACCTCTGCCACAGCTGGGAGGGAAACATTCACTCTTTTCCAGCAGGATTCCTTTGCTGGCTTTAATCTATGAAAATNGGGGGTAGGGGGTGGAGGGGGGCATGCCAGCATCACTGGTTTGTCAGGAGCGCCTCTGCCTCAGCAATTCCAGCCACGCTGACCTCTGCCACAGCTGGGAGGGAAACATTCACTCTTTTCCAGCAGGATTCCTTTGCTGGCTTTAATCTATGAAAATGAGTTTACAATCTTGCCTGCTTTCATATCAGGAGAATGCAGCATAGCTGCAAACTGGGAGGATTTACCCATGTAAGTCCATATGCTAGAGCACATCAAGCCCAGATTTTTCCACACATTTGGTGGATAATTTTAGGAGAAACACAGGTGCACACACCCACTTCTTTGGGGGAAAAAAAAGGCCACGTTATTTGACATTCTAAATAATAATAAATAAAACTTGGAGAGGCAATTGCTGAACTGTAGATCAGCCTAAGCCTGGTAACTGCTTTTCTTGAATGGGCATTCCTGCGAACAATGGTTCAGTTCTCACTTTGAATCCAAAAACATGTCTAAAGGTATTTACCTTCTGATGTCTAAAACTGGAACAAAATCACAGCCTTCTCGAAGGCTGCACCAGCACAGCACTAAATGCTTTGCTCCTTATTCTGCTACCACACTTGCAAGGGACCAGAGGGTTTGGCACAGCAGGGTGACCTCCTAAGGGCAGCCACAATGTCTACCAGGGCTTTAGGTGGCACTGCAGGTGACCTAGTGTGTGGACAGAAGGTGTGGCTATCTGCTGTTCTCTGAGGGTCAGCAAGCCCTTTGTGGGTGAGGAGAGAACATAACTGTGCTTTGGGATTCTCAGCGTTTGACTTGTTACGCGTGTTTTTCACTTGCTGGTTGTGTTTGAAGCAGTTCTTACAGGTCATTACTGGGTAAGGGAATTATAAAGAGTGTGATACTACTGTTATTCATTCCCACTGGGGGAAAAACCCTGTATACTTATCTTGAAGGCTGCCAAATGCCATTCCAAGTGCTCTGAAAGGAGTTTTATGCTTCCTTATCTGAAGGCTGCTGTGATCTTTCCAGATTCATTAATACGTGAAAAGCAAATTGGAGAAAATGCCTTTGTGTTTCAGAAATGTGGTGGCAGGAGGGGAGTGCTTAGAGAGAAGCTGCACATACCTCACATACGTAACGCTTTCCAGTCTATCAGAAGATCCTATCCCCATCTGATAGCAGCAAGACATTCCTGGGGGTGGAGTGAGAGTGAATTTATCTTGGGAGTGAGCAGGATTTTGCTTTGCTAAGCTAGCTGGTTTGCTCAGTTCAGGAATTTTCCATTCACCTCTATTAGCCACCAGGATATAAATCCCAACAGCTGTAATTAGGGCTGCTTACCTTAATTAGTTAACAGTTTCCTGCAGCTTACCTGTCCTTCTGCTGGCTCTCCTCTCTCATCCTGACTGCTTGATTGAACTGCTCCAAAAATTCCTGCTTTGGAGGTATGCTTTCAAAACTATGTTGTGGAGGGGACTGTGTTCCTGCAAGGTAGACATGCTGTTATACAGAGAAGTGCTATTTGCTTTAAAGAATATGAAGCTGCCTTACATGGTTTTCATTGTCTTTTTGATAGATTATTCATCACTTCAGCATTCAGAAACCCTGGCTAAGGGAAAGGCTCTGTATTGAAACATTGGGAGGACTGTGTAGTGCGGCCTGAAGGTGAAGGGTTATCTCTCTGCTTGCCTTTTCCTTTTCAGTTCCTTTGGTGTGAGCATGCTACTACTGTGTCTGGGTGGATGTGTTTGCTTCAGTCAGTTTAATTCAAAAGATTTAGTTTAACTGGCTCGATACTTACAATATCATACACTGATTCGGAGTATAGCACAGACTGTTAATACGGGTGGAAAATGAAGGTTCTTAGGGATTTGTGGGCAGCTCAGCTCCTTCAGCTTGAAACAACAGCTGAAAAACATCCTTTTCAAAGATATGCATTAGTCAACATCAAAATCAGTTGTTTCTTCTTGAAATAGCTAGTTAGAAAATGCTAGATTTATAAGCCCTTTGTTAAGAATAGATATGAGAAGAATTATTCAGCCAATAACACAATAGTAACCTGTAGATTTAGTGCTGTTACATCTTCCTAACCTTTCTGTTTAAGATGGAAAACTACGAGGGAGTATAGGTTCGGGTCCATAATTCCTTATAAATAGAAATGCCTGTTGGCTAAATCAGAGGAGGGGTTCAGGTGGCTGCAGCTGCAGAGTGCGTTGGATAATTTGCATTCTCCACCTTCTGCCCTTGCTGCAGAATTAAATTGGTCTCTTATTAACATGGGAATGTTGTTTGTTACACCGCCTGCTCCCTCCCCTGCGCCTACATGGCTGTTCCAATGTAATGTCAGCCCCTGTTGGGAGCCTCAGGAGTGGGTGCCAGCAGGGTGGGAGGAGCTGTGGGAAGGGATTTCTTTACCTATTACAACAGGTGCCTTTGTCAGCACACCTCGGAGGCAGCCGAGGAGGAGCCACTGTTAGTCTTACACTTTGAACTTTTGCTACAAGAAAAAATAAACCCACCCCACAAGGCAATGAAAGCGAAGAGGAAGCGGTCATTTAACGCACCTTGGAAAACCTAAGCAGGATTTAGCAGAGCAGGTATGATTTTTGTATAGGTGACAAGGAGAGCGATCTCGCGAATGGATGTTGCTTCAGGATTGGAATCCAAAATATTTCTGCTGTGGGAATTAAATGGAAAAATTTCAAGCCTCTGAAGAATAATTAAAAATACTGCACTATAGGTGCATTTCAAAGGAAAAATTCCTTTCTTCCTCCTGCAAGGGTTAAGCATGATCAGAATCTGCTTTAGTCTCGAGGATTTAACTTCAAGTGCTGCATTTTTTGTTTGCCATAAGCCTATTAGAACTCTCTCTGTTTCCTAGCAATAACATGTAATTTCTCCCTCTATTTAAGTGAAAGAGATGTTGAGTTTTTAATCCTGCACGCTACAGCTGTTGCTCAAGTTTCCTATTCAAATGCAAATAGCACCTGGTGCTATTCAGATACCTATGTAATCTTTGATAAAGATATGCCAGGAGCACAGGAAAAAGAGAAAAGCAAGGTGGCTCTGACCCTGTTTATTCAGGAAAGTGAGAGCGTGACCATATGCTACCGCCAACCTGAACTGGAAATTTTCTGCCAGCTGCATCCAGCACATACTCTTTTTGGAGACGAATGCACAGCTGAAATGATTTCTCTTTCTTGAGCAGGTATGATTTTTCACTAGGAAGAATAAAAGGCTTCCAGAGAAGATAAAGATGTAGTGGATGAGTCCAAACAGAAGTGCTGATTTGATTCAAGAGTTTTACCTCGCCAAAGTGTCTTGAAAGGAATTTCTTTTGGGGATACTTTGTTTGTTCCTTCAAATCAGTTATTATTTTCTAGATTTTTATTTCTAGTTTTGAGAATACGGTGGTTTTTTAATGATTCTCCCAGTTTTTTTCCTTGTGCTGTTTATTCTATGTGTCACATAGATGTTATGAAAATGAATTAGAAAGCAAGGAGCAATTTGGAAGTCAGCTTCGCTGTTTAGGACTCATAGACAAGAGATACCATATCATTCCTTGATTAAAAGCAAACCCGTCCCAGATCCAGGTTGAAAACCTACTGTGGAAAGTTCCAATTGCATAAATTGGTTTTATTTCACTTGTGGAGGTGCGAGTTTATTCAAGAAAGTGTTTACAGCCTTCACTGCATTTTGCATGGCTGTTTTCCTCTGTGTTACGAATGGAAACTGAAGGACTCTTTGTGGAGGGTTGTGACTCGATGCCATCAACTTCCTGCTAAAATCAAAGTATCTGCATGGCACAAAATACAGTTCAGGTGTGTGTAGAAGTGGAAGTGAGTGTTATTAAAGATTTTAAAGGAGAGATTTAGAAACTTGTGGAAAATCACAAAGAGCATCTGAAAGAAATTGTCATTACACCAGTCTGTGAATTTACAAATAAGCAGGAAAATGCAGTTCATTGGGAAGTGAGACTGCTAACAAGAATATCAGCTTTCTTGGGAGAAAACTGCATATAAAGAATAAGCAGTTGCTGCAAAGTTTGAGAACAGAAGTGATTTGAGTCCTCCTGTCAAGCACTGACGGATCTTTTCTTGCTTAATACTAACCTGGTTTGGCTACTGCTTTTTCATCTTCAGATACTGGAATTAAAACAAGCTCCCTGGCTTTCAACAAACTTCAGCAAATGCCTTTTGCAAGCTGGGTGTTTGGACTGTGAGCAGGTATTTCGTATGTGCTTCCCATGATACTAAAAGGGACCTGTGAGAGGAAAACCCACACGGGAGCTAATCTGCTGGGTCATATTTTCTCTCGTGACACTCCTTCCTCATTAGCTTCTCCGGGTGGGTGTGAACAACTGACACGGAACTGAGCCAAGGTGCAGCCTTGGATTGCCATCCTGCTCTGGCCGCTAACGGCAGCTTGCCGGCAAAATGATGGAAGAAATCTCCATAATGGTGGCGTACGATGCCCATGTTTTTAGCCAGCTCTACGATGAAGACTTTCTGGCCAATCTGGTGGCAGGCAGCAAACCCAAATGTGTGGTAGGTGTTGCTCTTGCTCATTTGACAATAATGCTTAAAAGTTACACTCTGTCCAGTAGTTAAGTCCTTCTGCTGAAAGCTACTCATTATTTAGTTTCTCTCTTTACTACTTTCTCAGAAATTTGCTGTCATGCATTAACAAAATTAGATAATCTTGGAAGAGATGAGATTATTTTAATAATACCTTTCTGGGCTGCGAAGTTCAGAAGAAGGTTCAGTAGGATAACAGTTAAAGCAGTATTTTTGAAATAATATTGAAAGAATTGAAATAATAATTAAACTGGCAAATGACTGAACTTACCTAATGATGGAATCAGCACTAAATTATGTAAACAGTTTCTGTGTCATAGCAGGTCAGTTACAAGTTCAGGCCAGATGCCTGGGGTTTAGGTCACCGTCATCACCAGAACTAAGACAATCTCTCCCCGCTGTGGGAATGGCAATGTTACACTTTTATATGTTGTTCTGAAATCAGCATAAATATCTGTAAAACCATTTTAGTTAAATGACCATTTTTCATAAATAGCATATATCTTTATGTAAATGACAGGTACAGAGTGGTCATCTTCCTTGTTCATGAAGATCACAGCACTTGCAGGGAGCTGCATTCAAGTCAGTATCTTAGAACTCTGGTGGCAGAGTTCATCCATGGTCTGCAATTCTGCAGATGAGCCCATGTGCAAGCCAGTCTGCGTAGAAGCGGTCAATAGAAGTCTGTGAAAATAAAATACATGTGTTGATGCTGAGCTCAGCTTGCAAGTAGACACAGTTAAAATTTAAGTCTGAATATGAATCAGGCTAATCATTTAGCAACCCAATGAAGCATTTGTGTTTGCAGGTTTTGGTCTGTGTATGTGTTTGTATCCAGGTAATTCACTAAACTGTGACAAACGAAGGTGTGCTCAGAAGAGGAAAAAAATACTTTATTGCTATTTTGTGTAAAACCTCTCTGCATGTTTGCTGCTTGGGTTTTTCTGCCTGTCCATGCTCCAGAAATCCTGGGTGCAGGGACTCATCTCCTGCATCTCCCAGAGACCTCTGGATTTAAACTAGAGTTCTCTCAGTCCCTTTTATCATGATGTCTTTTTCTGTCTCTGACCTCGTCTAGGCTAGAATTTACAAGGTCCATTAGACTAGTTAGAAAATAAGCATGGAAATCAAGTATGCATAAAACTGTGTACTTTAATATGGCCTGGCTGGAGACTGAACTCCAGATAGACTTTTGCCCAGGGAGGTTGTGAGTACTCCATCCCTGGCAGTGTTCAAGGCCAGGTTAGACAAAGCCTTGGGTGGCATGGTTTAGTGTGGGGTGTCCCTGCTTATGGCAGGGGGGTTGGAATGAGATGATCTTAAGGTCCTTTCCAACCCTAACTATGCTATGATTCTATATTAGGAGTCACACATACTTTTCCCATTACTTTTGAATACATGGTACACCATAATTCGTTGTTCAGCCACGTTTCCTTTTTTTCTCCCTTAGCTAATTGCTATGGCAGTATTTGTTACTGTGACTAGAAGCCCAGAGTAGTGTCCTTCTTACTGAGAGATACCCATGTTGCAATCAGATTAACAGGAGCCAGGTTCCTGTGGAGAAGGTACCTGCCGGCGGGCTCTGGGAGAAGCCCTTCCAAGTTTCTCTGAGCAAATGAGGATGATGGTGGGATTTGCTGGGTGCCTCCTGTCCTGAGCTGCTTGTGCATTCTAGAGCCAGTTCTGCAGTTGTTTAAATTAAAATCCTTGTGGTTAGAAAACATTTCATGGTTGGCTTACCCTATAATTTAAATCTTTGAATAGTGGTGCTTGACTGGACTCAGTGGTTACTTGGTTTTGTATAGCTTCAGAGCAAAAGTAACAGACATTGCGTTAGGTATCACTAGATTCCTCCAGATCAGTGACAAGTGACTGGAGGAGAAAGTAACTGGTGTCAAGAGCACCACATTACAGCTCCAGCTGATTTTTGCTGCTCAAAATAAGCTGGAATTACATTTTTTTAAATATTTCTTTATGAAGTAACTGCTTCTAACAAAAAGAGATACTTACGTGGAATAACCGTGGTAGGAAATGTATCATTGTTACTATTATTTATAAGATCTGAATTATTGACTTTTGTCTACATATATGTTTGTATCAACTCTTTTTTCCCTGAATCATAGAATAGTTAGGGTTGGAAAGGACCTTAAGATCATCTAGTTCCAACCTTCCTGCAAGAGTTTACTGCATTATTTACTGGTAAATAAGTTAAGAAATGTGAGGTTTGCAGGGTTTACATAGGAAATACTTCAGTATGCCTTTAAATGGTTTTGATGTATATTAAATAAGCAAATAATGATGCAAACAACCTGAGGAGGTTTTAAGATGAAGCTTGGCAGGATTATGATAGGATTAGATGGTGCGTGGGAGCCTGCACTACTAAGGGATGGGATCTGATGACTCAGAAAGTTTTTCAGCTCTCTGTTGCTATGTTTAATCGTGGGATAAGCTGCCAAATAGGATAAGTTTGGGCAAATCCTCTTGACTATGTCCTGGTCATTCTACCACATTGTGCAGAGGTATGTACTGTACATAAACTAACGTTCCGCAGAAAGAGTGTGCAGAGGTTTTGTTTATTCTGAGAGTTCATGTTACTGGCACAGGTATTTTTTGCAGTCTCGGATTCATCTTGTTTGTTTGCAAAATCCAGGTTTCCTTTATGTTTAAAGGAGTTTCTAGTGTGCTGCTGTGGTTGCAGAGGAAAGTTTGCTTAAAAGAAAAGTTCTTCCGAGGCTTTCATCCTGTTCTGCAGGATGTTGGATGCCAGGGTGGTGATGGTGTATTTCAGAAATCTTGCAACTAGTAACTTGTTATAGTTCACCTGGGTTGTGCAATAGGTCAGGGCACACAGGAGTCTCTTTTGCACAGGGGAGACAGCCATGTGTTACGACATGAAGTGGGAAACAGTAAATACCGAAACCAAGCCGGGCCCAGATGATAGGTGGCGTGGGTTGCTTATGCTAAAGGTCAGCCCTGTGCAGTAGCCTTCCACCATGTCCAGTGCCACACAGGTAATGAACTTTGTGAGGAAAATCAGAATTATCTGCTCTTGTCCAGGTCCCATCAATTCTAGTCATATTTTTCAACGGCAAATGCAGATTTTTCAGTGGAAAGTGTAGCAGTGTTTTTGTAGCATTGCTGTGATGCACATGAATACTTGACAATTAAACAGGATGTAGATGCTCTGAGATAAGGTTTTGCTAAATATGTTCCAAAGCAGCCCTGTACGATAGCAATCCTCCAACATATATAACAGAATTAGTCATATTGCAGTGTGACCATGACACACAGTTGTTTTGCTGTGTGGTCTTGCTTTCAAGATTTTGAGTTATTCTGAAACTACTTTGCACAGACATGCAAAGCAGCATATAAAAGTGTATAGTAGTGTAGTTTGTGTAAGAAACTACTGCTGTGTAGTTTGTGTAAGAATTGAGCAGCATTACTCTAGGGAATTTCAGTTTTCAATTTACCTATAGAAAACTTGGACCCAAGGGGTTATAGAAATGGTGTACTAAGTGGTATAATCCTATTAATCCAGAGTTGAAAGGCATTCTTCTGGAAAGCTTCAAGGTATTTTCGTTTGCGTGCCTGCTTATTGTGTTTAGCTCACTGTTCAGAGGAATTACCAGCCATTTTATGGATTACACGCCAATTTGTGGTTATATGCCAGCAGACTCTGCCATAATGATTTTTAGGCTCTCAGTTTCCCATTGAAGCCAAACTGAGGATGTTCAAAGCAGATGTGTTAGCAAGGTGGGTGAAAAACAGGGTGGCCTGGCAGGAGCACAGGGTATAGTGGTCACTGTGTTGAAGTCTAACTGGAAGCTGGTTAAACATATTTTGGGGTTGATAGCGGAGCCGATACTGTTTAGAATCTTCAGACCTAGCCACCAGAAGAAGATGCACCCTGTTTTTTAGATGGCAAAAGCTTGGTTTTCAGGTGGCAAAAACTGGAGAGTAAGTGATGGACATATGGCAAGGTAGGTCTGCTGATCAGAGAACCCTCAGCATCAGTGGGCTGAGAGGAACTTCCTGAGGTTCAGCAAAGGCAAATGCAGAACTCTGTATTCTCCCTGCACAGGAATAACTCCATTATCTGTGCCAGCTGGGCAGCAAATGTCTGGATAGCATTCGTGCAAAAAGGGTGTTGGATGAGAACACAAATGAGCAGGATGCCCTTCTAGTGGCAATGGCTAGCTGTGCATGAGGCAACACTACGAAAAGCACAGACAGCATGTCAGGTGAAATTGTTAATCCCTTCCACACAACTTCATTCCAGTAGGATTTTTTTAAAATTAAAAACTCTCTTAAATGCTCTTCTGGAAAAGCAACCAGCTCTCATTTGACTGTAACAGGAGGTGGGAAGGGTATAATTTTCCATGTTAATCTGTTAATCTCTCACTGTTCAAAATATGCTTCTAATTTCTCACTTACATTCATTCTGGTTTCATCTTCACATCTTGAATCTGGCATGTGTTTTTGTGCCAGAGTACAGCATTCTGTACCATTACTTAGTTCATTCCTGTGAAGGTACTTACGTGCTGTGATCATCTCAGCTGTCTGTGCTCTCTTGTGCAGACTGAGGAGCTTGAGTTCTTGAACCTCCTTCTGTGAGGCATTTACACCCGGCACAAAACAGCTCAGTGGCTCTGCTCCATATCCTCTTTAATTTTCTCCCCAACTGCCTCTCCCAGGACTGGATGCAGTATTCCAGTGATGCTCCAGGATTGAAACTTTCCTGCTCACCTTGCTTTTTCTGAGGGCAGGCTGCTTTCCCAGCATGTGCCTCCCAGTCCCCAACCCTGTTCTTCCCAGAGAGCAGAACAGTTTTCAAACTTTCGGAAAAGTCCGATGGGACTGATCCCATCTCTTCACAAGATTCAACAACAGCTGGATGTCTACTGCTCTGCTCTGTAGTTAAGCCCTGCATGCATTTCGTCTGGAGTCAGCGCAGTGGTGTGTTTCACTTGAGTAAGCTATTTCCAAGAACTTGAACATGTGTGGGCAGTTTCTGGTCCTTCTTGTTCTTTGCTGCTCTTTCTATCCATGTGTCATCTGCAGATTTTATTAGCAGGACTATATTTTTCACTTCCAGGCCACTGATGTAATGTTTGATAGTGCTGAATCTTTTATGATTCCCAGAAGACACCCTTTAGAATGTCATTAGCCTAAAATGAAAAATGCAATTGAATAATGGTTCCCTTTGACAATGGCTTTTTGACCCATTTCCGAAGCTTTTTAATTCATGCTTTATGGCTATCGGATGCTCTTCTTGGGTTTGAGTTGGTTTTGGGGTTGGGTTGTTTTAAATAAATCTGTCATGTGGTCTTGATTCCAGTGCTAGAGAAGACTGTTACAAATGCAAGACACTTTTATCAATCTGGCCTGTAGATAAAGAATAAAATGAGAGCTACAGTTTATGAAATCATGCTGGCATGGAACCAGTTACACTGGTTATCTACTACTGATTATCTACTAGAATTACTATGCTAGTTATCAGCTGGATCCTGTCAGCTCCACAGAGCATTTCTATGGGATTCTGGGTTTCAGCTAACCAACCAAAGTCATCCAGACAGTTTATTTGTGGTTCTTAAATATTGGGAATACAGAGTTTTCTTATGGCCTAAGTGAATCTCTACTAGATAAAGATTACTGAAAATGAATGGTGGTGGACCAGAGATCTCAGTTTCTCCAGTACTTCTGCTCTGCATAAAACCCTGCAGCCTGGTTTCCAACAGAGCTGAGCTATTTCCTGGACAGTAATGATTTGCCTGAATCATAATTATTTTTGAGCTCTCATTATTAATGCATATGAACAACACTTTGACATCCTCTTGGTTTCAGTATGGTCTAGAATCAAGTCCAGTCTAATGACACTCAAGAAAGAACTTAAACTTTTTTTCTTCTGCATTGAATTTTAGTTATTATTTTATTTGTTCCTAATAATTAACCTCTATTGTTTCCTGGTTTTCTCTTTTCTTCATGTTCGAAAACATTTTTTTGCTACCTTCTTATTGTTACTGGATCAAGAAGGAATTATTTAAGCAGTGTTTCAAACAGACGTTTTGTAAATGTAAGTGGAATATTTGTGATTCAATGTTCAATAGCAGGACATTTCATTATGGTGGAGCTTCCTCATGTTGTTCTTATAAAGAATTCTGTGAAAATCAGTATAAGTTTTTTGGACACTCAAGAAATTGCTTCTGTTTCTGTCATTGTTACAAACCCATTCAGGAGAAGAAATTTGAAGTAAGATTCAAGACATTATTGGTTCATTAGGTCTTTAGTTTTAATGACCTTGAATGTTTTGGGCATCAGCATGAATCTTTGCAATTAAAGAAGAGCAAGTAATGATTTACTTCACAAGGCCATATTTCAACATTTAACTGGAAAAATGGTAAAATTAGAATAAAGAATAAATTAGAATAAATTTAACTTATTTGTCTCCCCACAGGTCAGTTGACATTGATAGAGCCACTTCAAGTCTGTTAGATACAGTAGTAAGCAGATTAAGATGAGAAAGTGCAATGGGTCATATGAAAGATGTAAAGCTCCTGAATTCTGAGCCTTCAGCTTTCTTACCTCACTTGTTTTTTCTTGTAGATTGCCATTAATATAATACAGCACACCTTAGTAAAGCTATATACAAACCCCAAAACTTTGTGTGTAATCATAGCAAATGCAAAGTATACGTATTTATCAGTGTTCTGTCAGTGTCTGCATGATCACTATGTTCAACTTTGAAAGGAGTGCTGAAACTAGATGAAAAGGCAGTTAATATCTTTGCAGAAGCCTAATTTCTCAATCACTAGAAGATGGATTAGAAAGTTTGTGTAGGTGAATGTGTTAGTTGTGAAAAATACTCTGCCTTCATTGTCTGCAGCTATTTTGATTGCTTTTGAACCCAGTTCTCAGAAGGATTTGGCACACAGTGCTGAGTTTGAAAAATACATTTCAGTGGGGTTTATCTTGTTCAGTTTGTGCCTTCATGCACCCTTCATTATGCACATTTTTTCTTTATTGCTTCCTTCTAGCTGTGTCAACATGAACTCGCAATAAAGAAAGCCAGCCATGTTGACTGGAGCGCTGGTTGCCCTGGTCACTGATGTTCTAAAGCTGTACGGTTGTCTTTTCTGCTGAGAAAAATCGAGATGGTTTGATGTCAGAGTAGCATGTTAGCTACGCCAAGACAGCATTCAGTGTGTATACAAACTGTTGTACCTCAGCTGCAAGGTAGAGCCAACAAAGTAATCCCAAGTTACAATAATATGGCATAAGAAAGAGATCATATTTGTTTGTCTTTTACCTCAGAGATCACAGAAGCTAAGTGCATAGGTGAGAACAAGCACACGGAGATTGTCAGTGAGTGTTTCTGATACCATGCAGCCTGGTCGCTGTCCCACTTGTGTTTTCAAAATGCTGATCATTTAATTTGCAGTTTTAAAGAAATTTTATTTTAGGGTTTTAGCACTTGTGCTTATGGAGCTGGGCGAGTAGAAAAAAGGCAAGGCTTTTGAGAAGAGGTAGTAAAAGTTGTGTTAGGCACTGAGGAGAGATAAAAGTATTTGATATAACAGAAGGGATTGTGGAGCCCTTAGTGTAAGTATATAATGGTTCAACTTTAACATAGGAAAGCTATGTATTTTCTGCTGGTGGAGTAATGCACTAAAAGTAATTGCTTTTAGAATCTTGTGTGTTTGAAATATTTATAAAAGTAATGAAGAGTGTTCTACTACCAAGCACCTCACCACACATTTAAGAAGCTTGAGGGTGATTTTAAAGATACAATTGTAAAGTGTGACAGCATCACAATTTTCTTGATACTACACACGGAATTGATCTAAAATAATACTAACACACTGAAAGTGTGTTCAGACAGTATGGCAAGATTCTTTACTGATGAATATACCTTACCTGGGCACATGGTTCAGAGTTGCTATCTAGCACCCATCTTCCATGTCAGGATGTAGAATCTTTTTTCATCTTGTGCTGGGCAGAGAGTGTGACAGGAGACAAGATGTGCTTTGGTAACTCAGCAGTCAGCACCCAGTCTGACAGGCAGCTGCTTACACCAGTCTTGTGGCAGGTTTCAGAACACATATTCAGCCAGAGATTTACTAGGTGAAAGCTGTGGACTCCATGGAATAAATATGTTTGATGTGACAGGTTTTACAGCCCTGCTAATACCGGTACTTTAAACCTGGTTATTGATCAGTTGCTACCCTTGTGTTGTCAATTTTCTTAAGTGTGGTTATGAGGTAGGTCTGTGTTAGCTTCCGGATAAACAAGGTAGGAAATGAACCCTAACACAGCGTAGCTAAGAGCAGTGGTTTCTTTGCCAAGTGATGCAAGAAAATGACTGGGGACTTTTTCCTCAATTTGTGACACTGTTGTCACATGGATGGTGACTTGCCTTCCAGCTCACCCTTCTATTGCTGTGGTGTGCCAAGAAATGCAGCCAAAGCTCTAAAATTGTTGTGGGCATGGGTTAGATCTAAATCAAAATGAATGATGTACCTCTAAATGGCAAGAGCTGTGGACTGGATTTTGCATAGTCACTAAGCAGGCATATAAAGCCTTTAGCACCAAATGCTGTATAGCAAAAGGTGTATGTAAGACACAAAATCACTTGGAGCTGCTATGGTATGAGGTACAAACCAATTAATAAATTCTGTGCTGAAAAAACTGCAGCTCTTCATAGTAACTCTGTTGTCCAGAGCAGGGCCTTGTCCTAGATGCCTCATCAGAGTGTCAGTTCCCCCAGTTACCTGATCCTAATGTGTGGGCTTGGGGTATACAGGTAGTTTCATTTAGCCCATTACAGGCTTTTGTAGCAGAGATCTCATGGTTCAGGCATTCTTAAATGATGTCAGATAATAAGAAATACCTGTACACAGCTATTTTTCATCTCAAATGTTTCAAGTATTGGTTATCTGCAGTACTTGTGTGGACTAGTGGCAATTTAAATGCAAAATGGGTGCTTGCTGACATAGTGGATATAGCTGTTTCCTTTCATGGTGTGCATCTCAATACTAAAGCCCTTATCTGTATGTGGCAGGAAGCACTTTTGTCTGGGTGAGCTACTAGACATCAGCTGCAAGTGTATAAAATAATCAGCCATTTCCAAACACTGCTTTTAAGCTCTTTCTTTTTTTTTGCTAAAACAAATAGAGCTGAAGTGGATAATAAGCCCCATATCTCAAAGTGAAAATGAATTTTTGAATGCTGCAAACCAGGGATCTGCAAAGGAAGTGTTTTGAAGACTGTGCCAGAAGCCGAACATCCTTTCCTTTAGCCTTTTATTTTTTTTGCAGTCAATATATGTGCCTCTCAAACACAAGCACTGTAGGGAAGTGCAAAAGTACACGCCGGTGTTCGGATTCAGGGAATCTGAATTTTGTTCTCTTTTCCTGTGTTGCCACTGGATTGCTGTTCAGGGAGGTTTATTTAATATCCCTCAGTCTCAGCTTTCTGACTTAGTTAAGCAGATCTTTAAACCACAGAGCTGTAGAAGAATAATGTGCTGTGCCAGGTTCAGCAGGTTTAGATGAATGGAAATACGTCAGATTAAAATCTGACAAAGGGATCTGGTGTTGGAAATCATCCAGCGTCACTGACTGTGGCCACTGCCATTTTGAATCACAGCAAATTGTGCAGGTACTCTGCAAATTTTGCAGGCAGCTTCTCCCTTGTCTTTATAAATTCCTGTGGGAGTCTCTGGTGCAATTGAGGTGTTTTGATAATGGACTGATGTGGATAAATTAAAAAATAGAAAAAGAGAGCAAAGCTGATTTCCTTTGCCTCCAGCCAGCTTTCAGATTGGATTTGTGTTATCCTGAAAACTCTCTTCAGGAGGTTCTTACACCTATAGAGCTGGCAATGAGGTAACTTGCAGAAGGAGGAGAACTCTCCCCCTGCAAGGAAGGGGTACTTAGGTGCGCTGGTGTGGAGCAGGCTGCTTTGCTGATATGAAGAGCATTTCTGTTAGTTCTTTTTTCCAATTGGAAAGTGGAAAGAGATGTTGTTCTGCAGCAGGCATTCAGACAGGCACAAACTGAGCAGATAATCTCTCCAGCAACGTTTCCAGGGAATTGTAGGGAACATCTTCTTCCTGCCAGAGTAGATGGTAAAATAGCATCTGATATTTGGGGCTTTTATTGTGCTGTATGCAACACACAAGCACAAGCAGAATAATAGCACCATGGACCCACCTTTGTCTACTGTGATGAGAGGTGGCTGATCAGCCCAAGCACTGCAGGTTTTGTGCTGCAAGCTTGCCCAGTGCCAGTTGCAGTAAGATTAATGTGAGAATCAGATGGTGTCTGAGAGGCTGCCTCACAAAGCTTTGCGATCACATTGCCCCAAAACCAGGGGTTAGACTATGTTCAATGAGATTTATGGTGTGTTTTAGAGTGGGGGTTGACTGAATGCACTGCTGTAGGTAGGGGAAACACTGATGAGGGCTGTTCCACTTAATTTCAAACCTGTGGTGAAGCAGCTTGTTATCAGCAAGCCCTTCCCCACACAGTGACAAAAGGAGAAATGGGAATTCTTCCAGCTGTGCTTCAGCTTGTGACTTTTCTTTAGGTAGCAGCTGGTTTTAATCCCTATATTTTTTGCTGCAAATGAGTGCTCCAGATTTTCTTTTCTGCAGGCTCCTCAGCAGAGAAATTGTGAATTGCACTTTTTCCTCTCAGGTTTCATGCTTGTGGCTAATATCTCATTGGGAATACAGTTGTTCAGATTGTGTTGCATAATATCTAACTCTTACATCCCACTCACCCCCTTTAAAGCCTAAGCCAAGAGACAAGTCTATTGTGTCAGCATGTTTATACATTTCATTACTGCACCCTTCCCAAACAAAAATGAATTTCTTATCTACTTCCGAATCTTATTCCCAGTGGCAGATACTGCAGGACAGTTCTTCATGCCTTTTGGCAACCACATTTTAAGAAAGAGGTAATGGAGTTAACCCATAGCAATGACAGCACAGACCAGTAGAGCACTGAGACAGTTTCTTCATGTGGTGGGTGGCTTTTTTTACCTTAAAAAACATTAGGCCTTAAAAAAAATTATTAGGCCTTAACTTGGCCTAATAAAGTGTTTAGAAAGAGCTGTATTGTCCTTCCTTGAACCTGATTTAGTTGTCTTTTAAATATGAAATATTACCTGGAACAAATTGATACAACTGTGAGTCTGAATTAAGATGAGTGCGGTCTGAAATGTGTCGTTGCTAATCTGCTGGGGTTCTGTTTAAAGCTTACCGTTTTCATATGACATATCTCACAGAACCAAGTGTCATTTTGAAATTCACATGCTTTTAGTATTGTTTTAAATCATAATGTGAGGAAAATTGAGTATGCACAAGCCTAACTCATATTTCCTCAAGAAGGGCACATGTAACAGTAGGTTTGTGAAAGCCTCTTGCAGTTAGTACTCTTGGCTGTGTGGGAGGACCGAGCCAAGGCTGAGTGAGCTCAGGCTGGTGTCACCACCACTGGAGTGAGCTCCTAGGCATTAACATGTGCTTGGAAATGGTCCTGCTTTGCAGCAGTGGGAAGAGTCTAGGCTTACCATGAGGATCGCAGCCTGGGATGTGTGTGATGGATGGATAAAAGGGAAGCTGGGCTGTAGCCAGTGTCTGTGGTTGCTGTCATTGCTCACCCAAAGCAAGCTTGGGAGTCTTCTGCAATCAGTCATCAGCACAGTGTAACCTTGCCTTTGGACGGATGCAGGTCCCTTGCCTCAATCTTGAAATACTGAGCAAATCCGTCGCCACTGAAACAGAAAATTGTCACCTGCTTTAAAGAATGGAAAAGAAAAGCATTGCACATTTTGTTAATTGCAGAGATCACAGAATACTGACAGACTGTCAGTGTGATGGGACTACATAGTTTTGCACTGTTTATGCGTTGCTAGATAAGAGAAAAGAAGATACTGGAAATCCTGGAAATAGATACTGTGCTCAGTCTGGCATTGTGGCGAAGCTGGAAATGAGAAATAGGGTAATAGGATTTTTCTCTCTGCATCAGCCTCTGGCTGTCTTCAGTATGTTCAGGAAATCACTTTACATCTCTGCTTCCATTTCCTATGCTGTCAAATGAACATAATGATGACTACCTCCTCTGAGTGCTTGTGCTTCATTAGAGTAATAAAACATTTTGGAGGAAGGAGTCATAGATGTGATTTATTAATCCAGCGAGGTCAGGATGAGCTGTCTGTACACACCTAAAATTCAGAGTGAGGGGAAGGTCTCCTGGAGATGAGCGGATGCCGATGCCCGGCACACTGCCTATGCTCAGGATTGCCAGAGAAGGTGAAGCAGATTTTTCCAGCCCTGCCTGTCTGAACATGAGGACAGCTAAAACCAAAGCGTTTTTGTTTCTCACCTGTCAGGTATCACCTCACTGCAGTGAGGACTTCAAGTGTTCAGTGCAGGAGTCTGCTAGGTTTTTTTCTGAAAGAGGTTTTGCTTGTTCAGTTCTGTGTGGATGTTTTAAGATGCTCTGCATGGCTTTTTCTCTGTGTACTAGTTGTGACACAATTTTATGCTTGAACACAATAAAATAAAACGAGTCAAGGAGATAAGATACTGAGATAAACAGATGAGCAATGTTTATAAACCATAAGAGTCTTCTAAATTTGATAACCATCAGTTCCAGCCAATATACCCCATGGTGCTAAAGAAAGAAGAAATCAATATTGTAGAAGCTTTTACAGCAAATTTATGAGAGCTTTGTTCAGGATCAGTCCATGAAGACTGAAGCATAGCTAGCATGATGCACTTACCTACGGAAGGGCTTACAGAGAACGCCCTTGTTGAATTCACAGACTGTTCCAGGGAATTAAATTGGAAAATATGGAAATGGGCTTTTAAATTATTTTTTTTTCCATTTATTAGTCTATATCCAGAGAAGAAAGTGCTGTAATAAATTATCAACTCCTTTGAGTAATGCGGCTGAATAGACAATAAGAGGGAAGCAATAGTCCCTGCCAAAGTTATTAAGCATACCTTTTCAAGTTTCTGTTTTATGAGATAAGTGGATTACTATGGACTGGTTTGCTAATAGAAATTTCCCCCTTCCCTTCCCCCCTCCCCGCATAAGATACACTTGCACTAAATTTAGGTACTACTTTCCAATTAAGACAAGGCTGTAGCATAAATAGATACTAACAGGCTTAAATCACAATATTCTTTCAAAAGGCATGGAAGCTATTTTCTGAGTTGTGACATGATATTTGCACCCTGATGCTCACACCTTTCATGATTTGATCCCTGTTTTGGGTATTTATTACTTAGTCAGTATGGCTAAGAAAGTTGTTGCTGTGCTGTTCGCTTGCTGGAGAGCCTAAGACCATCCTTCACCACAGGCCACACCACCTCCAAAACTGCATGCAAATATGTATCTCTACTCACTGGCAGCAATTTTTTGCCTAAGGCAAGGTGACAGTGGCATGTTCTCACACCAGGAATCAGCTAGACACAATCAATACAGGCAAGAGTAACAGATACATGCATAAGAGATACAGGAATAGTGTGTTACGATGGTATGTGATGGGATCCCTCTGCCTTCCAGCAGATGACCCAACACTTAGCAGGGCTAGCTTCTTTTTGTATGGTGGGGACAGACTAAAACTATCAAAGTTGACTAGAGGGAGATGAGATCATTCCTATGGCACTGTGTACGCAATTAAGAGGTGAAAGTAAAGCACGGAATCTCCATGCTTTGTTTAAAAGAACACAAGTGTTCTTTGTGTACCTTTTTTTCAAGTTGAAGCTGTATTTTCCCAGAATCAAGCCGTCTGGACTTTACCTTTCCGTGTGGTGATTTACTGAATTTGCTTGTGATGTCTGTGTAGTCGCCTCACTGTTTCCCTGCTGTGGCTGGGAGCGAGCACTGCAGTGTCTCCACCTTCGACTAGGAGGAGTCTCGTGACAGGCTTCGTGAGAGCACTGGTGCCAAGCTATAATTTAGGCATTAATACTTTCAGCAATAAAAACCATTTCCTGGATCTCTCCTGGGAAATTGTCCGGTCCTTTTGTATGCACACTCCTTTTTCTAATCACAGTTTTAACAGGTTTCTTGCTAAGGTATTGTTTTGGTGAATCAGACATATCAAAGCCTATTTTCCTCTTTCCTGTTCTCTCTCTCCTGTTGTTGATGTTTTTTTCTTCTTGCTACTCTTAATAAAATATCTCTACTTCACTCTTCCTTTAAGTATTTGAATAATTAGCAGTACAGAAAGATTTCTGTCCGTGTGAGCTGTGTTGGTGTGTGATATGGATTGCTGGGTAGGGAAAGGTGACAATGGGGAGTAACTTTATTCAGCAGTGGCTTTCCAGCACTTCCTCAGCTTGCTGTTTTTAAGAAGAGGTTTCAGACAGATGTTCTGGTGTTCTTCTAGTCTTTAAATGCATGTTTTCCAAATCTGCTTCACAGGTGCCAACAAAAAAGCTGAAGAAATATGAGAGAGAGTACCAAACGATGCGAGAGAGTCTGCTGCAGCAGGAAGATCCCATGGACAGATACCAGGTACAGGAGGTGCTCTATGGGAACCTGTTCCATTGGCTGAATCCCACAGGGAGTGACCCTGTTCCAGTGGTTAAGCAGAATTGTGTGTACCATGCTCACCTCTCTGGGATATGTCAGTGCAGACATTAGGGAAGTGCAGTGGCAGGTGAAACGCATCCCCCTTCTTGAACAAGCACTTTGAACAGTTGGCCTTAGTGTTTTTTCAGGAATGTTTCAGTCATAATTTGTAACTCACAAGATGTCTGCAAGTGGCCACATATAACATTTTTCTTCTTTCAGTTTATATGTTTGTAGGTAACTCTCCTGCTGTTGCACTTTTATGGGAGATCTTCATGAGATGCAGAAACAAAGGGTGATTCTCAGCTACAGACACAAAAAGGAGAAAATACACATTGCTCTAGCACAAGCTGTGTGCAGTGGCATCCACAGAGACTTTTGGAAGATGAACTCTTCCTTGACTGACATGATCCTTGTTATTCATCTCTGTTAATACCAAGCATCAGTACTTTTTTTGTTAATATGATGCCTAGTTCTGTGGGAGCTAGAGCTTTCCCAGGGTCCCACGGTACTAGTGCAATACAGTTAATAGTGATAAATATCCTGCTTTAAAACAGCAGAGAAATAGAGGTTCAGTTATTAATATTATAGCTTGATAGTTCACAAAAAAAAAAAAAAAAAAAAAAACAGTTCTNTAGAGCTTTCCCAGGGTCCCACGGTACTAGTGCAATACAGTTAATAGTGATAAATATCCTGCTTTAAAACAGCAGAGAAATAGAGGTTCAGTTATTAATATTATAGCTTGATAGTTCACAAAAAAAAAAAAAAAAAGAAACACAGTTCTTTAATTTTGGATCAGCATTGTTTATCTTTCCAATGTATTTACTTTTATTGTCACAGCTACATTCTGTTGCCATAGATTTTTGTGTGATGGAGGCTCTGCCTCTAAGCATATACTTCACTTGGTGTGCAGGATCCATTTATTGCTTACCCTGGTTTGAAAAATTCACTTTTCTTTAGGTAAAGCTGCCAGAGATGAAGCATTTTAGTGCCCATTGCCCAGGTTAGCTGGGAATTGACATTGCTTACATATACCTGTTTTCCTGCTGGTTTTCATTATGCCTTAATATGTTAAGTGACATTGCAGTTGGTATGGTGTCTACAAGGAGCATGGAGTAGTAAATAAACATAGAAGGTGCAACAGGTTTATGTGGCCTGTGAATGTAAAGAAAGTGCACCATATTCAGAGAACCACTGTACAAAAACCTGTAGTGAAAGACTGTGCTGTCATTCATAAATGTGAGTTAAAGGTACACAGAAAGGAAAACTGACATTTGCTATTTTTTGAAATATTTCCCTGTGAAAAATGCTGGTTTGACTGTAGTTCTTTTGATGTCCAAGGGTGTAGGTGTTATTGCTTGTGAGAACTGGGACTGCTGCAGAGCCAGCAGTGAGTGTGACCTATTTAGCAAAAAACCCCAACATGCTGCTGATGAACTGACTGGTTTTGGTTCACTTACAGCACTGTGGAATTTAAAACATACCTAGAAAACAAATAAGGGCGCTTTAAAGCCCTATGGAAGCTGCATATGAGGGTGTAGAAAGTGACTCTTTGGCCATAGTCACAGTCAGAACACAGCCTGTGGTTTTGGCTTGCACTGTTGAAACTCACTCTGATGTTTTTTATTGAGCCGCATTGGGTCTGATCCATTCAGCGATGCTGTGGTTAGAAAGAGTCCCTGTAACTGCTTAGTTGCACATTAAGTTCAAAGTTCGGAGGCATTCTTCACCTGATGGGTGTCATGGAGAAATGCTTGTAAGTGCTTTTTGTTCCTTGTCTTGCTTGTGCGATTTTATTAATTTGTCAAGCTGAGGTTGGTAGGAATCCACATTTCAAGAGTGTTTGTAAAGGGCAGCAAGAAACACAACTGTGTGGCTCCTCATAGGCAGAAAGTGGAGTGCCAACTTTGGTTGTCCCTTAAATGATCGCTCTGCAGCCTATGCATTTAGAAGCACATTTCATTTTGGCAGCATCAGTGTAGACTTTGCCCAGCCAGGCATGGTTTGGGAAAGGACTGAGTCTACACTGCTGAAAAGCCAGTACTGCCTCTGAGTGCAGTGTTGCTGTTCACTCCCTCTGGCCTTGTGCACTCTCTGTGTGGGCTGGGCCTATATCTTTGTAATTTTTACAGTTTCTCTTCCCAGAACAAAATGAGGTTTTACTTTACTGCCAAGGAAGGGAATGGGATTGCTGGAGATCCCTTTAGAATATCAAGTCTCTTAGGTGAAGAACGAAATAGGCTTTCAGTATGTTGATAGCTTTTAGTTAGTTTTTGTTGTTTGCAGTATGCTACAGTTCTTATTGCCAATAGAGATTTGTCAGCACCACAGGGACACCAACATTTCTGAGCTGTGATGAAGGATGTCCCAGATAAGACACCTACACCTGCCTGTGACCTGTGGCTTGATGGACTGTTGAGTAGGAGATGGGCCATTCGCGGCATTAGTGTGGAGGGAACTTGCAGGAGCTGACACAGCTCTTGCATGAGGGTCTGACTTTCACCTGGGCATCTAGGGGAGACCAGGACCAAACCAGAGCAGTAAGAGCACAGCCCCCTTCTTCCTCTCCTCTCCAGTGCTCAGGTCCTAGAAGTGGTCCCATGCACAGGAACAGTGCAGTCAAGCAGCCTCCTGTTGAAAGGCCAGGAAAGAGACACTTCCTGCCTGAGGGCAGCTGGGTAGGTCAGGCAGGAGGTTCCTCCAGACCCACTGACCCCACACTCACAACAGGCTCCAGAAAAGGGATGGTTTTGCAACTTCTGGCCTGCCGTTACTAACCAGTTGCATTTTCTTGACAGGTCTAATTCATGTGCAACAATGAGCTGTGTTATATGCCACAGGACTTCCTGTCCAGCTCATATTTTACATGTTGATTTGACTTGCCAAAGAACAGTATTAATGAGTGCCTTTTTGTGTGTGTGTGTTCGTTTCCTCCTGTATTTACAAACATTATTTAGGAAAAATATATGCTTTTATAGGCACTTTTATTTTCCATTGCTTGTAACAAATTATCATGCATGTTTTGTCAGATTTTTAAAAGGTGCAAAAGTAAATATATTCCAAATTGCCGTTTGTCAGCAAATTTCATGACTTTTGGTTCAAATAAATTGAAGATTGCCTATAGAAGCCAGGAATAAAACTGAGTTGCATGTGCAGAAAAAGTAGTAAACGTAGCCCAGACTGGTATTTTTATATATATACATTACAGGGTTGGATTTTTTTCGGTGTTTGAGAACACCTGATGTAACAGGGTTTTGGTTGACTTGATGAGAAATTACCAGAGTTGGGCTTGGGACTTCCTGGTTTAAAATAAAGAGGATATAACCATACAAAGAAGGGCTGGAGTTTTGCAAGCAGCTTTGTTCTGAGGGTAGAAACGCCTTTTCCTCTGTGGACGTTGTTGTGCAACAGAGAAGTTTTCTGTCTGAATAAATGTGTAACTTGGACATAATTAGCCTTTTGTGTATTTGAAGTGGAAGCAAAAATTCATACACTGGTCATTTTTATTCAGAGTCCTGGTAACTGAATGGTACCCGTCATGAGGAAATGTGTGAGATAACTCTTGCTGTGGATCATTGTTTGTGGTTTAAAAAATTAAAAAAAAGAAAACAAAGTGTGCTGGGGCACGTTGGGGAATATTGCTCCAGAGTCAACAAAGAGGAAACACAGACTGCCTCCAGGAGCCTCTGTGTTGCTTCCCATGAGAGGTTTTCCTGGATAGCTTGCTTTTGGGTTTCTAGATGGCGGTTCACAGGGTTTTCCTTCAGAGCAACTTTGCCATCAAGAGCCCTTTCCAATGGGTTATGAAGACTTCAATTTGCTCACATCCAGAGAAGTTAATTCTAATGAGTGTTTGGATTTTGCCACTGAGGATCTGTTCATGCCCAAGATCTGGGGTTTGGGTGTTGGCTCATCCGCAGATGTGACACTGAATTGCTTAACAAGGTTTGTGACTCGTTACACCCTGCTTGAGTAGCAGCACAGAGAGGACGCATCATCGCCACTAATCTTGTCAGGATTTGCTCCTTGGTGCTGGCTGGAAGGGAGCAGAGGGTGGAGTTCAACGTTTCAGTCTTCCTGAGCTGAGGCTTGCTTCAGCTTTTAAATTTGCCTCCTTTTTTCTGTCCGGCTTCTGATGAAAGCTGGATTATACCCTCTATAAAACTCAGAACCAAAAACCACTGAAGAATCAGGAACTCTTTTTTTTCGGTTTTGGTGTTTTGTTTTTGTTTTTGTTTTGTTTTTTTTTTGTCTTTGTTGGTATTAAAAATTATTTCATATCCTGTTTTCACTGTCTTTATACCAATGGTTGAAAGCAGTGTTTGGTCTGTGACTTTACAGGAGGTAAGTTTATTTGTGTTTGTATGTATCAGCAGTGTTTGTCCATTTTGGAAATGCAGTACCCTCCTTTTAAAAGCTAATCAAGAGTTCACCATCTGCCTTTTGTAGACAGGAGGAGGAATTTGGGAAAGAGGAATCTCTTATTTTACTAACTGTAGAAACTGAGCTACGCTGAAGAGAAGGAAATGGTTGTCATAGTAAATTGTTGGTGGTGCGTAAAGAAATGGCAGGAAGCTCTCTGTTTACACCAAGGACAACTGGCAGGTCTGACTAGTTGGCTTATTCCAGGTTACAAAATGCTGTCTGTGATGTGAGTCCTGCTGTAACAAATGAGCTCCAACACAATACCACTGTGAATGGTATTTTATAAAACCCTGTAAATATTTCGGGGCCTTTGAAAATATGCCACATATGAAAAGCTCTATTTGCTATTTTTGTACTGTGTAACGTTAGGTTTTATTTAGGTTTAAGCAGATTAATAGTTTCCTCCTGAAGGAGGAAGGCAGTTGTTCACTGCTAGATTTGGGAGGAGGAGCTGGAAAAGACAAACCGCCTAGTTTGGCATACTGCCCTGTGTGGAGGAAGAGTACAGGTGGCCCTAGAAGAGACTTTCAGCGGAAATTAGAAGTATGGTGAACGAGATAAAAATGTATCTTAGCTATTGACTGGATAGACCAAGGTAAGAGATCTTTAACTTACTTATATGCCATGTAAATTCTAGTTTAAGAGGAGGATATTGCATTTCCAACCACATAAGCTTGCTTACCCACTTGTCTGCGAATGCAAAGCAGGAACTTTGAACTTCACAGTGTGCAGCTTGCTTTGCGGACACTGACGCTTCTGGCGAAAGCATAAAAAAAATGTTTAAGCAAACTTCTTTCTGGATTAATTTGTGGAAGTATTAAGAATTTCCTGATTTCTCCCTTTGAGCAACATCCCTATGAAAAGGTATTGGTACTGCAGCACCTGGCAGCAATACCATCTTGATCTGGTCCCAGTTTTTACATGAATTCAAGTCACTTTTTGATAGCTACTCGCTGGCAGAGCTATGTCTATAAAATCAACTTTTCTAAGATGGTCTGACCAAAATATAGAGCTAAAGACACATTGGGAACTTTTTTTTTTTCCCTTTAATTGACTGCAGTTTGGTTTTACACTCTGAGGTTTATATTATCCTTACAAAAGAATTTTACTTCTAAAAAAAATCCCAAACAGAATACAGTGCAATCAAAATAAGAAAAGATCCCCAAAGTTATGCATCTTTTAGCAGTGGTTATTTTAACTGTGTTGAAACAAAAGTATTTTACTTACTTTTTATTGTTTCAGTAGCAAACCAAGTTATTTAAAGTATAGTCTTTTGGAAAGGAAACAAACGTACTTTCCTGTACAGGGCAGTGCATAGTCTAGTTACACAATGGGGTCACATTAAGGAGAGAGTATTTGTAGAGGTTCTGCTTCCTGCCACAGGGGGAGCGCCCACACAGAAGAGACCTTTTTTAGCATCCTCTTCAGAGTTTTAGTTGTCTTTTTTTGTTAAAGAGAAGTATGCAAAATCTTATTGTAACAGAAAGAAAAATTGCAGTTTCATGATGGTGAGTGGGGAAATTAAAAATACCTGAGTGTAGCTGGTGAGCAGGAGGAAGTGAAGACAGGTCATTAATGTGCTTATGCAAAGAAATCACGTTTTGTAGGAAGGCATTCACTGAACAACTCTTGGAATTTTTTTGCTGTCTTAATTGCTGATATATATTCGCTGTTTTGTCTTGGAGAATATAAGCACAGGTCCTTTCTGTAGTCTCAGCATGTAGGTTATTTATTGTTCCTCCACCTATGAGTTTCCACAGGAACTTGGTATTTCTCTTTGAGTTCCCATAGCACATAGATTGCCTTTACAGTCTCTTTTGGCTTGAAAGATAGGGAGTCATTGTGTGACTGAAGGCCAGCATATCTTTTACTCCCTTAAAATCCATTTGAGGAGGGCGTCTCCATTTGTCCCACCTGGCTGTGTTCTTCCAAAGATGAAGATCACTCCCTACAACTACCTGAATGGAGAATGGAGGGAGAAGGTGGCTGGTCTCTTTTCCCAAGTAGCAGGTGGTAGGACAAGAGGTAATAGCCTCAAGCTGTGCCAGGGGAGGTTTAGGTGGATATTAGGAAAAATCTCTTCACTAAAAGGGTGATCAGGTATTGGAACAGGCTTCCCAGGGAAGTGATGGAATCACCATCCCTGGAAGTGTTCAGAACATGAGTAGATGAGGCCCTTAGTGACATGGTTCAGTTATGGACTTGGCAGTCCTGGTGTAAAGGTTGGACTTGATGATCTTAAAGGTCTTTTACAACCTAGTTGATTGTGTCATTCTATAACACACAGGCATCTTTTGAATATGATTCCGTTTCTCAGCCCTAGAAGAGCAATAACTGAAACTGATTTTTGGAAACAAGAATCACTACTGCTCATTCTTCTCCTGTGTACTTACCTTCTCTAATTGTGCTCTCGGTAGTCATTTCTGCCTGTGCAAAGTGGGTAGGAAGTGCAGTGCAACAAGGACCAGGGCCCACAGTCTTGAAGTCCTTCATTTTGTGTGCCATGTTTTGCCCACCAAGCAGGTTGTGGTCCTGTGCTCAGGGAGTGAGGCCACTTCTCCATCTGGCATTTGTTCTCAGCAGGTATCCTGCAAAATATGCACTGTTATACTGGTGCATGTAGCAGAGAGAGTGCACAAATGGTGATACAGATTATATGAGCTGTAGGGAGTTCCCTGCTAAATAGTCTTCTTTACTGTCTCACAGAAGGTCACAAGTTGGCACTACATCCTATACAAAATGTACTGTTTTTATGGATTTCTGAAGACAGAAATTTGTATAAAGGAGCAGGACAACTTTACTTTCAATTGGAAACATTATGATGAGTATCTGTTATTTGGTCCCTGTTCACTGCTGCTGGGTCGGGTTTTATCTGCCTAATTTCTTTTGATAACGAGCAAGCAGAAACCAAGTGCTTTTGCAGAGAGGTCTGTTTACTTTTGATAGAGAAACCCTACAGTCAGTGTGTCACTTGTGTGACACAAACACAGCCATTGGGATGTAAGTGGAATAGCTGCATTCGCACTGCTGGCTTAATTCACTGTTGTTTCCCAGAGCAGCAGTCCTGTCTTAATGTGCACTCTTGCCTCCTCAGTGTTTTACACACACAATTTATTCACTTATTGCTCTTTAATATTGATAAAGACTAACTTCCTCTTCTGGTTGTTCCTTTCTTTCTGCAGAGGGAAAACCGCAGGCTCCAAGAAGCAAGCATGCGGCTGGAGCAGGAGAATGATGACCTTGCCCATGAGCTTGTAACAAGCAAAATTGCCTTACGGAATGACCTGGACCAGGTAATGCTGACAAAGATGAATCCCAACCCAGGCTTGGCAACACCATTTCTAGGAGCCCTGCTTTGTGCTCAAGTGAAAGCAGGAATGCAACATTGAAAGTATTAATTATTTGTGCCTGTATTTTCCTGACAACCTCACTGCCCATCGCAGTCAGAAGGCTGGATTTCCACATGTGTGCAACTGTAGGTATTTACAGTGCTGTCTTGCCAACACTGACTTCATCTTCTCTGTTGTGGATTGTTTTAGAAAATTTAAGCCATAACTTTTACTCAGATACCAAAGAATGAACATTTACTTGTAAAAGCTATCACACCATCCTCAAAAGACTGTCTTCAAGGAAGCTGCCTTGCAGAATGCCTACCATCTCATGTGGATCTGTTTTTCACAGCAGTTTTAGTACAGTCAACAAAATTCAGAGATAAGAAAGTGGCATGGCACCAAAAACTGGAAGGGCTTCTGGGTGTTCTTTGATAACTGTTTTTGTTTCCTGTGAAGACTGGAATGTGAAGGGCAGCAGCATTCAGAGCCCTTTATTTCAGAGATGACTGTCAAAGAACTATAAATTCAACCCTCCTCTTTCTAGAGTGTTTTATGTAGTGTTGTTAAATGCTGTAACAGCTATTACTAAGATACTTAATATAGGAGGGCCATACTCCACCATACCCCATGATTAGTCCCTTGCTCAGTGAGGGTTCTAGCACCTTTTATAACATAAAATCTTTTCCTGTAAGGGCCTCTCAATTTGATTTCCCATAATTATTTGGCTTTCTTTATCTAGCCTCGGAATTGTCAACATCACTAACCACAGTTGTGCAATGTGTATTTCTGTTTAGGCAAATCTTTGATAGTGAAGCTATGCTGATTTGGATCTATTTGATTCAAAAGACATGAGCTGTCTTGAACACAGGCAGAGATGCGCTTTGCATGATGGAGTGGGCAATCTTGTGTAAAGGCCAAAAGCAATGTGTTGAGGTGCCCTATTTTCCCTGGGAACAGCTGTACATAAAGCAGCTTTAGATCTGCTGCTTCCCATGCTTTTTTTATTCCCTCAAGTATTATGACTGCCAAGCATATACCTTTGCCAGTTCCATTTCATGCTCTCCTGCATTTTAGCAGTCTTTCTGTAGATGAGTGGCTCCATGAAGTTTTCCCACACCCTGCCTCAGTTCCCTGGCACTGAAAGAAAAGCTTTGTGCTCCTGCACTCCTGATCTGCAAGGACAGGTTATACTGTACACTGTTGTGGGTGCTTGGAGAACTTGGAATGAACACATAAAGGGAAGAAAGATTTGTAGTTCTCTCAAAGTGTATCTTGAACAGGTCTTTCACCAAAAAAATTCCTTGTAATCCCCAAGTTCTTTTGTTATAAAATGCCAGTCTTAACACTTTTCTGTTCTTTCACTGCTTGTTTTCCTTTCTCCCACGCAGCTCTATGCACACTAACTAATGCGGGGCTCCTCAATCCATCTCTTCGCTCAGGGCCCAGGTGCAGCTGCTTCTTCTACCCACAGTCACCACTAACACCCTCATTAATAATTAACACTGTAGCCAATAGATAACTTAATACCACCACCAGTGGTAGAAAACCAAACTGCAACTTAGAGACAGGTTCTGCATTGTTATTTGTTGTTTCCAATGCCATTTTCCCACTTGTATTCTCAGCAAACTGAGTACTATTTGAGCACAATCATTGCCTATTGTAGCACGTAGTTACTGAACAGCAGGGGTAGTACAATGCAGTGTGTATCTCCTTGCTGGGGAGGTCAACAGAATATAAACAGATACTGAGAAATACATTTCTGTCGTGATCGGTGAGGATAGTGCTTACAAAACCAAAGCATTCCCACTATCTTTCACCATGAACTTCGGCATTCAAAGAAAGGAGAAAATTCATATTCTGCAGTAGACAGTATCAAGTTTCTGCAGGTAATACTTGCACTGATAACCCATTTTATCTGGTGGTTCTGATGGTCTCTTTTATACTTGTCTCCACCCAGATGCTTTGTAAGGTATAGTGCAGGCAACTAACGTTTTCCACGGTATCTTACAGATATAAAAATGGAATGAGTTATCTGAAGTTACACAGGAGCTAAATCATGCTGCCATCACTTAGATTAATATTGTTCCCAACAGAAACATTCTATACATCATGGTTTGTATTAGGGTTGTATTAAGACATAGTATCTCTGGTTACTTACCATCTGGGCTTAGGTAAACATGTGGCAAAAGGGCCCTTTTGCACAGTTGTTGAAAAACAGTGAAATAACTTAGAAAATGGCTATTTGAAAAATAAATTTCATATAAAAAATAGGCTAGGTGACTCATCAGAGGTCAGGAAAAGGCAATGCTAGAATCTGAATTGATACATTTTTATTGCCACAGATAATGTCTGATTTACACCAGCTTTTTTAATTCTAGGCTGAAGACAAAGCAGATGTTTTGAACAAGGAACTTCTCCTGACCAAACAGAAGCTAGTGGAGACTGAGGAGGAGAAACGGAAGCAGGAAGAGGAAACTGCTCAGGTAAAGCATTCTCCAGCTTTTCTCATTTAGCAAGGAAATGTATGCAAAGAATATGGAGAAAAGCATGAATGTGTTGTAATAGTAGAAAGGATTTTGTCTTCAAAATGCAGTCACAATTAAAAAATTACAGTGCCAGGGTAATTAGGTAAAGTTTGGTTTTCAGTATTCTCTTTAATTGCGCTGAGAATCTTCAGTTTTCCAAACCTCATCCTCTTCCCAGTATTGTAATCCTTTTCACGGGGGGTGAGCAGTTGCAACTAAGGAGACATGATCAGACCACTTTTAATGATCTAAACAAGAAGCTGGAGGAGTTGTTGCCTTAATAAGAGGCTGTTCTGGATTCAGCTGCCGGGTCATTGAAGTAAGCTGTGGATGTTTTTGTCTGCAGCTAGAACCAACAGCAAAACAAAGCTGAGGGTTGAGAGAATCTTGTGGACTAGACCTGGCCTCATATTTTTTGTGACATGTTCAGTCTTAGTTTTTCAATTGTATCTATCTACCACAGTGCTGAATACTGACACACAAAAGTATATGTCAAAAGTGATACCCTGATTTTTGTTTTTGCTGTTTGACAACAGTGACTACAACAGCCAAATGATAATTTTTTTGCATCTCTTAAATGGAGGTTGAGAAGTTCTCTGCTATAAGGCGGCAGTGGAAGCCTTTTCTTACTGAAAGGGCTCACAAGATTTAGTGGTTCTGAACAGTGGAGGAATGAGTTAACTGTAGTTTAATGCAGTGCACAGGCCAAGCCAGATCTTTTTCTCCTGTTTCGGAGATCAGAGTGATAATGCTGAGAGATTCTTCTTCCAATTCTGTCTCCAAGCAAACAAATAATCTGTCTGCCTACACTTGCTTTAACAGTGTGCAGGAAACAAAACCAAAATCAGTAAAACCCACTTAATAGTAACGCTCTTGCTTTGTGTTCTGTGGATCATGCTGTACCACCATTTAATGCAGAGGAAGAGTAACCCTACAGGAGAAGTCAGGATACACTGGATCACAGTATAGTCTTTCTAGTTATAACTGAATATAATACTTATTTGTGTACTGAGTAAATCAGACACCTGTATGAAGAAGTGGAAGTTGTAAGAAGAAGTGGAATTTGGTAAGGAGCAGCTGTAGAATTGCTGGAAACACAGCCAGACTTTGAGAGAATGATCTGATGACATTTTGAAAACTTCTTTCAGTGTACTGCGTAACTTCTCTCCTTCAATTCCTAGCTGAAGGAGGTCTTCAGGAAGCAGCTAGAGAAGGCAGAATCTGAGATCAAGAAAACGACAGCCATTATTGCAGAGTATAAACAGGTACTGTTCTAGAGACACTTTTTCCTATTTCTTCTTTCAACCTGATGTAAAAGCTGAATTTTCAGAGTAGCAGATCTCAACCTTTAAGTAAGTTACACTACCTTTCAGGCTTTCAGAAAGCAAGCACTGTAATCTGTCATAAATCTTTTTGTGGTTTTCCTAATAATCTCGTAACTTAGGGAATCGGGCAGAACCTGTCTTTCAGCTAATTTTAGTACTACAGAGTGAATGCTTCTTTACTCTGTGACATAATGCAGTATAAACATTATAAACTAATTCATCTATAACATATTTGTCTCTTGTGTTCAGGTTCTGTATTGAATACTGTCTTTTTTTTTCAGTCTCATTATTAGGAATAGCCTCTGAGTAAGGCAACAGTTAAGAAATGTTGGCTCTAACAAAAATGAAAAAACATGGGTTATATTTTAGTACAGAAAACGTTAGCTAAGAGACTGCTTTCTCTGCTCCAGATTTGTTCCCAGCTGAGTACCAGGCTGGAAAAACAACAAGCAGCCAGTAAAGATGAACTGGAAGTTGTGAAGGTGAGAATGATGCCTCTACATATGAGATTTTTCTAACACAAGTACTGCTAAATACCAGGGACACAGAATAAGACACTAATTGAAGTTTAATGTTACAACAAATAGCATTGCCCATCTACCTGCACTGATAGCCCACAGGCATTTTAGATCAGATGCAAACAATAAAAAGGTTAATTTCCTTTCATGGTTCTTTATCTTATTTCAGCAGTATGTAGTACTTGGCTTTTCTTTTTCCTGTTGAAGTATACACTTCTGGCAAAACATGCAGAGACAGTATCTACTTGGATGTTTTAAGTAATAACAATAAAAGGTTCTCTAGAAGAGAAAACATGCTGCTTCTCCTGTGTGCCCAATGGAGGGGTCAGAATTGGCTGAACTGGACAATTTGGATTTCTGTAATTTAAGCAAAATTGTTTAAGTAACTTGGCATAGCTTGAGCCATCCCCAGAATTGCCCTAGCAGCTCCTCACCCTTCCCTAAAGCCACTTACTAGGAACATTTGCAGTAGAGATAAATATTTCCTGATCATGTATCCCTCTGCTTTGTCACTATGGAGTAGGCAGAATTGTTTTGCCTCTGGTATAGCTTCTAGTTATTTCTTTGGTACTCAAGTTGAACCTGATTTGTGCCTTTTTAGTGAGCTTTTTATGTTACTGGTAAAAAAAGTAATTCCAGGATTGATGTTCCTATAATCTGCTGAAGTAGATCAATATCCTGTTTCAGTTTGTGAGAGCCAGGCCAGCTGTGCTAATATCTTCAGCTGTGAGTAACTGGTTCACCTTTCCAGGTAGCACGAGAACATTACTGTTGTGTATCAGGTGTCATTGGCAGAAAGGGTCATCCCCTAAGATGCTGAACAAGCACCTGCAGGACAGTACTGGCCCATGCAGTGAGCACAGCAGCTTACTTACTTCTGGAAATATGGAAAAGCTACCTGGCTTTCATTAAAGTATCACAATTTGTATTAATTTATTCAAGTGCTTTTATGGAAGATGAAAAGTTTATGGAGTGTGATTTCCTCTTCTGAATTCTGCTGGCATAAATACTGCAAAATATTACAAAGCTTTGGTAGCAAGAGGGTTTGAGTATTTCTAATCTAGGAGGCAAAGTCTCTGTGCTTAGAGCACGCTAAGTAGATTCTAAGAAATTTTATACTGTTAATATGCCCTGGAAATTGTTCATGAACTTCTCAAATTCTTTCCATGTCATGTATGAAAACTGCAATACTAGGTAGTTCAAGATTACTGACAGAAAGGCAGTCTAACATAAAAATGGCTCTTCCAGGAAGCACAGCAACTCCTAAAATATGGATTAAAGATGAGTTTTCTGGGTATTTCAGGGTAAAGTGATGGCCTGCAAACACTGCAGTGAGATTTTCAGTAAGGAGGGGGCACTGAAGCTGCCTATTGTAAGCACGGAGAATAAGGGCATAGAAATGGATGATGAAAAGGATGCACTGAAGAAGCAGCTGAGGGAGATGGAGCTGGAACTTGCACAGACCAAACTACAACTTGTGGAAGCTAAGTGCAAAATTCAGGTATGTGAAATCCAAGTACAGCCAGGCTGTGTCCTCAACCTTGTTATGCTCAGTACAAAATAATTCTGAATTGTGCAAAAAACTGTTCCAAAAGGGAGCATATACCCATCCTGTGGTGTATCTGTGAACTTCAAGAATGACTTTCTGTCTTGAAACGAGATTTTTAATTTATGTCTAAATATCTTCTGCTGTTTCTGCAGTGTCGATCTGCCTTCTCTCCCCAGTGCCTGGGAGGTTGCAAGGAAGTGCTGGGTTGTAGGGACTGAGTTTGAAGATGCTTTGTTGTTAATTACCTGGCTTTTGATCAGTTCTGACTATTCTGCTTTTGTAGGAGCTGGAGCACCAGAGAGGAGCCCTTATGAATGAAATCCAAGCTGCCAAAAACTCTTGGTTTAGCAAAACCCTGAACTCTATCAAAACGGCAACAGGTACACAGCCACCACAGCAGTCTCAGCTGTCCCTGCCACCGAAAGAAAGCAGTACATAGTTCCCAACAAACCCCAAACAAGAGCACAAAGAACAACACAACTGAACCCTGGAGGATTCTTCCAGTGGTCTCTCCTCTTGGAGAAAGGACAAAAGGCAGGAGTGCAGGCTTGAAGTGAAATTCTTCGGTGTTTTTCATTCATTCTGATGTGACCCTTTTCAAAGGGGGAAAAGTAATTCCTGGTTTATGTTGAATTCTTACTTCCCAAACTGCCTTGCTGAAAGCCACGTTCTGATACCTTCATACTTTTACACTTTATTTTATATGACTAGATGTTAAATAAATACTTCAAAACTAGGTCTTTAATACATGACTAATTATTCAAAATTATTTTTATCTTGCATAGAAGGTTTTTTTTCTTCTGGAGGAGGACAGAGAATGGAAAATGTAAAGTACTGAAGCATAATCTCTTCATAGAAAGCACAGTGTAATAAGCACCAGTGTGTGTGCGGGTGTCTTAGGATAGCTTACGCCCTGGGACCATCTCAGAAGTTTATCGCAGTGACTGTGTCCTGCAGAGAAGCACTTTTTGTAAAGCTTAGGCCATAGCAAAGATAGTCTTGTGCTCTCTTGGCACAATTGTTTATGAGCTTCCCTCATAAGTTCTTAGTTCTGGTTGGTTTTTGCTTGAGAAATGCAAGTAGTACAGTTCCTTGTAGCACTGTTGTGTGAAGGCTATTGACAACTGAACTGGAATTTAACATAAAGTTATCTAGTTCCCTTTTTATTTTTAGTTTATACTACAGTTTGCAAGAAATAATACTTTCCACTGGGATACAGGGAAAATTGTTCAGTGTTTGATTTTTTTGCCCTCAAGCAGAGAGTGAAGACCTTGCATAGTTTAGACCTTTTGTATATCCTGTTCAATAAGGGGTAGGTTTTATGAATAACAGTAATGAAAACCTTTCCCTGGGTCTATATTCAAACTCTGAATTTGACACAGAAAAGAGGTCTCAAAAAAAAAAACCCCACCCCAAAATGTTTATGCTGCACTGATAAGACACCACAGTGTCAAGATCTGTTTGCTACTTAGGAAATGCTATGTGGGTATTACTTATTTTTATAAACACAAACATTTTCAAGTGGAATACAAAACCTAGACTTTCCCATGGGGTAGACTTCTCTGATGATTCCCAAACTTGCCTGGTTGTTTTTTATCTCTTAAGGTAAGAAAATCCAAAAGCATTTGTTTTGACTGAACATAAAGTGTTTATAGAAATACTTATTTCATGTAAAATTAAACTATTGCTTGAACTGATGGAGTATTTTTTTAATTATATCTGTCATTTCTAAAGAAGGTCTTGCAGGTAAATATAACTGCTGGACTAAAGATTGTGTATTAACTGTTCCATTTACAAAATTGTTCCAGGGACATTAGTTCTGTTTTTTTCTTTTTTTAATTCTAAATAATGCCATATCTTGTCAGTTTTCTACAATAAAATTTAATGATACCCATCTCGTGCTTTGTTGTCAAGCATAGTTCTGAATTATTTTAAACAGGGTAGTATAAATATTACCTGTGCCAAAGGAATGATTCTGAAAGGCAGTCAGCTGTTTGGAGATCAAAATATAATCACTATCTTGACACAATCCTGCAACGAAAGTCTCTCTTTTAAGGGTAAGGGGCTAAAAAAATTAATATTTGAAAATGTACCTGCAAGAACAGTGATTATCTGGAAACATCAGTGTAGTGAGAAAAAAGGGGTGAAGACACAAAAGGAGTTTCTTTTGCAAATATGAACAAAGATCTTTTTCCCTGGTCACTTTCTTGCTAATGATATTTGCATAAACGTTTCTGTTCTCTTAACTGTCTAAGCCTAGCATTAGTCATTCATTTACCAGTTCCACTTCACGCTCAAAATGAACTGCATAATAAATTTGAAGTGACATTTAAGAATACCTGGTGAACATCTGATTGTTACATTTGAGAGTACTGTGCCGATGAGTGACACTGATGGTTTGACAAGTGTCCGAATTTCTCATTTCATTTATTTTAAATCATTCTTTGAAGTGAATTTAAAACCTGGATTGGAAAAATGCAGTAATAATAAAAAAATAAATGGGTAGGACTGTGATTCCCTGAGCAGATGACTTAACGTAACAGCTCACTTCTGCTTAAAGAACTCACCCCTCCAGCTCCCTGTTGTACAGTCATGTCCTTTTTCCTTGTTATGGCACTTACTAGAAATGATTAAAACCAACCAAACAAAAAAAGATGTGGAGTGGATTTTTCCCCTTTCGGTTAGTCTTTTGACACGTTAATGAGTTAAATAATCACAAAGGGTGCAATGACTGCAAGTGGATTGTGGGAGTGGGACTTCCCCAGTTCAGCAAAAAAGAACTGTTAAGTTCAGCATGTCCCATGGAACTCGCTTTGATACAACATCACCTTTCTCTTTGTAGCTGCTGTCTGACTTTGGAAGTTGAGTTTCTGTGACAAAAATATGTTTGCTACCTGCTAGCCGTTGTAGAACGGAAGCTGGCTTACATCAGCAAAAAAAGTTCCCAAAGGCAACAGTTGCATTATCTGTCTTGGCAGTGACATAAGGGCAAAAAACCACTTTTACCTTCCATCTATAGTCCCAAGGTAGTGTTTGTAGCAGTGGTGTTTGGAAGAGTAGTATTTACATGGAAAATGAGTCTTCTCAAAACTACTGAAAGAATAAGAAAATAGCTCTATGGCATTATCTTGATGAATAAGCAGTTATATTCAGAAACAAGGAAAGGACCAAGACTGCAGGATTAAACCAGGAAAGCTAAAATTCTGCCTGCTGACTATATGTGCAATTGGGAAACTCAGCTTCCTGTGAGAAAAAGAAATCTGGGGTTTAATTAGCCCTTTTCAGCAGCGTGTGACAGAGTTATGTGCACACATATGCCAGACCAGCTGATCAGTCAGGGATAGCTGGCTCATTGTTCAGATTTTCAGCAGAAACATCATCAAAGTCTCACTGACACCGTTTCTTTTTGTGTGGCGCTGGAACAGCTAACATGGCTCGTAAGTCTGCAGTAATTAATATTTCCTTTCCTAAGTCAATGTTAAACTATGTTTCCACATCAAACTTATCTTAAAAGTCATTTGAATTTTATAAATACATGTGTGGAACTAAATCTTATTTTTTAATTTTATTGAGAATGCACAGTTCTGAATAAAGTCTTTACTTTGATTAGGGTTAAACCTCCAAAGAATTTTTTAGTACAACTGTTTTATCTTGTTGCATTCTAATCTGTTCCTGATATGCCCAGTGTGGGGGGAGAGTACTTTTTTCAATTTAAAAAGCAATTGTTTTTACTTTGACTGTAACACTTTACAGGATAAATGAAGCAAGGCTGATTTAGTTACATTGTACCTCTGTGAACTAGTTTTGTATTATCTTTGTGAATCAAACTTAATATTCTAAAGTAATAGGATGTTTTTCACTTAAAAATTCTAAATGTACCCCAGAGAAAATAACAATAAAAAAGAAAATATCATGTGTGCTGTTAATCCAAGAAACTGCAGAATCCCTGAGGTCCATATGCATTAAAGTTCAGTAAAACCAGTCCTGGGAAAGGGAGACAGCTGTGTAATCAGTACTGCCAACTGACAAACTCATCTTTGTCCTGCCCATTAGTTAGTATATAATTTGCTACAGCTAAGTTACATTGCTTACATAGGTAAGCAATGTTTTTCTTCTTAATTGGACATTTTAAAGGACTTCTCTTAGTTAGCTCTTAAAATTTAAGATAGATGCTTTTATCTGTGCCATTGTGTTAAAAAAACCTCAAAATAAAAACAGCCATTTACAAGAGAAGGAGATAGAACAAGAATTCAGCCCCTTGACAGAGCATGAAGTATCCCATTGACTTTAGAGTCACAATGCCATTGACCTACTGAACATAGCAATGTAGGAGTACATAAAAATCTTAATTTACTGTCACTGAAGTATCAAAACTTGGAAGCTACATGAGTCATGCTTTCTCCATAGGATAAAGGTAGGGCTGTTTCCCTATCTTTTGTTAAGTAGTTGCACTGAAATCCATGGAACTACTTATATGTGGGATAACTATACCTCTTATTTTGATTTACTGTTAGACTCAGGGATAATTGGCATATTTCTGCATGATCTGGTATGCTTAAATACCTTTGGCACTGAAAACAGACATGCTTCTGATGTTACGATGTTAGTTTTGTTCCAACTGCTAGACAGAAAAGCTTAGTACATGCTACTGTCTGAATGCAAAGATCAGGGCAGAGATATTTTCGTCAAGACTGGGGACTGTTCTGAGTGACAAGCACACCTATTACAGCTGAACCCTGCAGAATGGGTTGCTGTGCAAACAGTTGGCTGCACTAGACAGGTAATGCTGTGTACACCCAAGGCATTGCTGTGAGGTAACACAGTGCCAGTCATCACTTTGTTCTTCCAAGCACAAAGGCTTGAACTATATTATTTTCCTGTCTCTTATGCTAATATCTTCCTGAGAGCTGCCCTATTTCCTCTTTCTGAGTAATAATACTGAGGGGAGACACAATGACGCACTCAAGTTTGGACCTTTCAAGTTAGGTGGGGTGTACATCACAGCAACCTTTAAAACAGAGATGATCCATAAATGGGGTTTGGGATATTCAAAGAATTTGCAGCAGGATGAATAATGCTCAGCATTAATCAAGATCCCATCTTACCCAAGTCAGAAGTCTACATAATTTATTTCAGTATCATGTCTTAACACGTACAGGTTAATCCTCCAGGAATACAGGGCTCTCCACTTCTCCTGGATTCCAACTTCTTTGCTACTGAATGTATTTCATGCTGTTTTTACCTGAAAAAGACAAAAAGATATGGGTAGAGAATTAGGACATTACTTCCTCTTATTTTCTTATTCAGTGGGACTTGCTTTTATTTAACCTGTAAAGGAATATATATGTATCTTTGGAAAACTATATCTTATATATAGAATAATATATAGGAAACTGAATCACAAGGGGATAAATACATCAAAAGGATTTGGTGTCATAAATTTCATTTATAATTTGATACCACCAGAATCCTGGGCTGTACTAATTTCCTTCCAGTTTCTCTTATTTTTGTATTTTATATAATACATGGATGGTACTACCAATGCAAATGAGAGCAGACATTCTCAGATTTTTCTCCAGATCCCAATTCCCCCCTTCCAGTAATCCCTGGGTTTCCACTGCTGCCCATACCAACCTGTGCCAGGAGCTCTCTTGAGCTTTGGGAACTACTGTTTTCCCATAGAAGATTTTCTGGCTTCTCTGAACTGGAAAAAGCTGACATGTGAGTGCAGAAAAGAGTCTAATCAGGCATGGTCCAAATCCCTCAGTGCCTGCCATTCAAGATGGATTCACTTTAGCACACTGAAACCAGAGAGCAGCTTCAAAGCTCTGGCTCCATTACAATGAAGTTTTCTAGATCTGGAGCTGCATTTGTCATCAATGTGTGTCCCAAGTTTGCAAATCCTAAAGAGTTAGGAAAGAAGAGCATCACAGCGGTATCAGACTTAACTGAGAACAACTCCATACTGCCAGTACTTCTGCAACAAATCCACGTATTATATAAAGTATAATATGGAAATATAAGTGTAATGCTTGGTATTAAAAGTGCAATTCAATGTACATGGTCACAACAAATGTTTACTTTTTTAATTGTTACAGAATTGTTTGGATTGGTACCTTGTTATCATTGTGTGAACAATGCCTTGTAAAATAAATGGAAATGCATACAAAATGGGAATAAGGTGCTTATTTTCATAAGCCATTTACTTAAGAAATAGCTTCAATCTGTTTGCAATAATAAACTGCTGCTGTGCTAGTTTTTTTTATACAGGTCACTCACAGTGGTCATTTCTAAGCAGCCTTATTAGACTTGGCAGACTAGCTGTCCAAAATGTGTTTGTGCTACACAGCCAATTCTAACCCATTCATTAGGACAATGTACTCATTCCCAAGGGGTCTCCTGTCCAAGTCTGACAGACAGGCTCCATGCCAGAGAGCTAACTGGTCACCCTGGCCCTCCACTACAAATGCTAGCCTGAGGTTGCCAGCCCAGAGAAAGTGCTGGTAAATAAGCTTGTCTTGAAGTCATTGATACATAGCCATGGGGCAACTTGAGCCGTTGTTAAGGATGTCGTGCTTCCGTGGAGTACACAAAGAGAAATACGCAAGTGAGCCATGAGGCAGTATGTTTATCAGAAGGGTCACAGAGAGCACAAGAACACAGCAAGAAATTGAAAACTGACTCCTAACAGAGAAGCATGGCTGAACAAGAACAGAGCAGACCAGAATTTACAGCCGTCAAAAGTATTCAAATGCTTTATAAAACCATTTTCCATGTGAGCAATTGCTGCAGGGTTTCTTTTTTATTAATTAAGATCAATAGCTATTATTCCCTGGTAACTGGAAAGGCACACAGCACTTCAGGGGAAGATGCAAAGGCAAAGAGAGAGAAAAGCTGAAGATTAAATTTACCAGACATAACATTCAGTATTGTTTTAACCTCCACATCACTATCCAAGGACTGTTTTCATCAGCTGCTATCAATTCCTGCAGACAGAAGCAGAAGGCTACTACTTGCTAGATGAAAGGCCACAGGCCTTTCAACACACTCTCAGATGCTTCCATCCCCAGCCCTTCCCCTGGTTGAAGAGCACTGAACACCACTCTGCACTGTATTTTCTCTGCCAGAGAGACCAGACCAGGATTTTTCAGCTGAGTTTCAGTACTACTTTAATGTAGCTCCTTTCCCCGCTCCTGATGCAGGATCTTTTCTGATTCTTCTCCAAGAGAAGGCCTGCCACTGTGCTCTTTGTACAAGTGCACACAAGATGACAACCTGGCTTTGTCAGGCTGTCTTCTGTTTCCAGCCAGGGGAAGATGGAGATGCTACTACAGCTTTATGCAAAGGGGAGCTGTGTAGAACCTGTTTTTACAATAAAACAGACAACTCCTCCATGTGGAAGCTGCCACTCAAGTGGAAGTGCCACAGGCACGGAAATGCTCCTAAGGAAACAACATAAATACTGGTTTTTAAAAAAACATCAAGAAAGAAGCAAATTACAGGCTCTCTTACCAATGCATTTATGTATTAGCAAAAGCATTTTCTCCTCTAACCAGAAATTAATTTATAAAGCAATATCAGTTTAATTTCTAAAACTAGGAGCACTTAGTAAGGCCACAACTGAGAGTAGAGAAACTACAAAATTAGTATCTAGAAAAAACCCACATAAAGTTTTTTCTTGTCTTGGTGACTGCTCAACAAAGATCACAAGGAAACAATTCCTGAATAAGCCACTGCCTTTAACCAATAAAGTAACCAAGCCACAGAAATAAATTCCAGTTGACCATTCTGTATTTTCCATATAGAATCAACTGGCCTAGCTTCAAATGCTGGACAAGCTGAAGTCCTGTGGAAATTACAACCAGACACAGAGTTAGTTATGCAGCTCTTTCCTGGTCCTTTCTCAACTGCAGATCATGAAGCACTGGACCAGAGGGTTATAATAAATCCTTTCAGTACAATGTCTGTTAAAACTGATTTGTGGAATACAGACTTGAAAAGTAAATCCTCAGTTTCAGGTTTGCTATTACTCTTTACAAATTAATTCTTGGATATTCACTTCAGAAAATATAACAATCTAAGGTCATAAATCAGCAAATCAGGTGTTATTCCTCAGTTGGGTAAAACAGATGTTAGAACTGGCACTTTCAGAGAGATCTACTTTTTAAACGCTGAAGGGCTGTATCCTGCCTTGGGTTCCATTGCTTGTAAAAGACATCTGGAGACAAAGGCTGACACCCCCACTTCCCTGCTTACAGAAAGACCGGCACTGTTTATTTTTGGTTTTTTTTTGAACTCCTTTGTGAAATTTTAAGGTCCGACTGGGAACTGGGGATGCAGGAACTCTTTGTTTTTTCTGTTGTTCAGGACGCTAAGGTAACGGTGGTGAGCAGCACCTCGCTGTATTTTTACCCTGACCAACTGCCCGCGAGGTTGCGGTGCTCAGAAAGGTCATTCCCACCCTAGCCTCAAGCAGCTACGATTGCGGTCCCTCAGGAGCCCAGCCCGGCCCCTCAGCTCCGACGGGCGGGAAGCGGAGCCCCTCAGGGACCGTCTCGCGGCCACCGCCAGGGGCGCTCCCTGCGAGCGGCACGAGCAGCACCGAGACTGGGGGAGGTGGGAAGGCCCGAGGCCCCGCCCCCCGGCCATGGCCGCGCTGGCGAGTGACGGCGGGAGGGGGAAGAGCTGTTCCGGCTCACGGAGTGCCTTCAGTGGCGGCGGTGGCGGCATTACGTCACTTCCGCGGCGCGGTCGGGGCTCACGCGGTGAGTGGGAGGGGCGAGAGGCCGGAAGGTTCCAGAGGGGCCGTGGGAGCTGCTGCTGTCGCTGGGGGAGCTGCACGCGACATGGCTGGAGCGCGCGAGGAGGTGAGCACCCCGCACCGTGTCCCGGGGGGTCTGAGGGGCGGCAGACCGGCTGCTGGGGGGAGCCGGGGGCGGCAGCGAGCTCTCGGCTTGGGTGTCTGCTGGGCGCTGCAGGTGTTCACCCCGAGATGGTGCTGGGCGCTTCGAGCGTAAACCAGAACCATTTGGGGAGCTGCCGGTCGTTTGTGGGTTTCTCTTGGCTTTATAATGGGTGGAAGCGTAAATCTTGAAATGTGTAGTGGACGAGAAAATAGAACGCGAGCGGGAGTGAGGAACCGGTGGCTTCACGGTTAGCGGGGTGGAGAGGGAAATGAAGCAACTGACTCGGTAACCCTGAAACGGCTGCATCTGTGAAAGTCATCACTGAAAGAGCTCAGCCGTGCACCGAGAGTATAGATATCTGTATCTAATATGCACGTGTGATCCTCTGTTTTTACACCAGTTACTGAAAGATTTGGAAGAAGTAAAAGAATTGCTTACAAAGGCCACGAGGAAGCGAGTTCGTGATGTCCTGATGACAGAGAAACACAAGCTAGAGCTAGAAATCAAGAATCAGCCTCCACCGAAGCCAAAAGATGCAGTGGAGGAGGAAAAGGTGTCACTGGGAGGGTACACGGTGAAAATAAACAATTATGGTAGGTTTGTTTTTCTGAACACTTATTGGAGCTCCAGCATTAGTGTGACTTACAGTTGCCACTTAGTATTATAAAGAAGGCTTCTTAAGTGATTATTTCATATTGGAAACCCGACTTAAAATGCTACCACATGCTTAGTATGCTGTCCCAACCACAGTGTGTATTAGTTCTGTTTGTGTGATAGTAAGGGTGGGATGCATTAATGATCCCTGGCATGTAGCTACTAGTATTTTTCGCTGCCCAGTGCTTGGCAGGAATGATGAGTGAGCTTTAGCTTTTCTGCTTGCCATGTAAGTGAAAGGAGAAGTAATTGCTCAAGATACTTGTCCTGCAGGGAGTAGGGGAAAAAGTGGGTCAAGGAAACTGCAGCAGAAGCAGACAGCTGCCTCTGACTCCCTCTCACGGACAGGGTTGTTTTCCTTTTGTCAGTTAAGTATGTTTTGCTCAGAATTTGCAGAAATTAGGTAATAGGGCTACATGTGAGGACCTCCTTTTACACGCACATTATTCCCAAATAATTTATGTCTTTCCCTTATTTCTCTGAAGATTATTTTGGTAAGGCAGAGATCCTGCAAATTGCTAGGGGACTTTACAGAGGGAGCTACAATGAAATGCACAAAGGTCATGGAAGAAAGGTAGAATTTAATCTATTTTTTCTACTTCCAGGTTGGGATCAGTCAGATAAGTTTATTAAGATTTACATCTCTTTAAATGGAGTCCAGAAGCTTCCAGCTGAGAATGTGCAGGTGAATTTCACAGAGAGGTGAGTTCACCTTGTTGCACCACACAGCACAGGAGAGCATATGTGAAGAACATCATTTGAAATGCAGGGATATGTTGAGTGCTGTTCTGGATCAGCCCTTACTCCCCACCTCCTTTTTTTCTTTTTTTTTCTTTCAATTTTTTTTTTTTTTAAACCCTGGGGGGTATTAGTTTATATTACCACTTAGCACCACGTAAGCGTAGTTTTCCTTAGATGGTATCAGGATATTTTCATTGCACAAATGCTTGTTGCATCTCATCACGCTTGCCAGGATATGCAGTGTTAGCCCTGTTTTTTGATGGTAATAGAACAGAAGTGTACATGAAGTAAATCTTTCTTTACAGGGTTGTAGGAGTTCAGTGAGGTAGAATGAACCCCCTGAAGATCTCAGTTTGTTGGCAAGTCTGGATAGGTCCTTTTAAATCCACAGTATTAAATCCAACTGAAGATTTGAAAGCCCTAGGAAGAAAGTAATTCAAGCCTCTTGACATGCTTTCTCAAGGAATATGCCTGACATATTTTTTGACATTGTTTTTGGTGGCAAGGCTCAGTAGTTTTGCAGTGATTGCAATATTTATGACCTCTGCTTTCTGGTCCCAGGTCGTTTGATCTGCTAGTGAAGAATCTGAATGGGAAGAACTACACCATGACCTTCAACAACCTCCTGAAACCCATCTCTGTGGAAGGCAGCTCTAGAAAGGTCAGTGCGCATCGTCTATTAAGAGATAGACTGCAGGACATGTAATCATACATCTACATGGTTGTTTTGCAGCCATGGAAGTACCTTTACAGATCAAAATGGACAATGCACCTAGTTATACTTCTTCCACACTTTCAAAATTTTTCAATAGTTGGGGCATTTCTCATATCACTGGCACTCGCTTGATCACATTGATCGTCTCAGCATTGTCTGTAGGAAACTTGAGCTCCTGCACCTGGGTCCTTCACAAAGTACCATATTCATTGCCTTAGTAGTTCAAGAGACTCAGTGCTAACCTTCAGTCCCTCCCTCTGTCTGTAAAGTTTCTTCCCTGTGAATGTGATTGTTCTTGAATTTTAATTGTCATAACTGTGGAATTATCCTCTGGAATCCATGGCCTCCTGTTTCAATACATCATGTCTAGCTACTGTATGCTTTTTTAAATACCTGACAGGATTTCAGAAACAATTAAGGAGAAAATTCCACTAAATATCCATTTACATCCTTCTGCTTTTAAGTACCTCAGAGGAATTCTTTGCAATTTTAAGGTCTAAGAGACTTGTCAGGAGACCCAAATCTTAGGAAGTTTAAATAGGCTTAACACCTAAAACAAAGTCTGAAACCTCTCTGCCTTTGTAAGGGTGTGTTGGTCTGGAATTGAACACTGGCAACATTTTACTGGTGACTGCTGCAACTTAGGGGTTGTGTCCATATTCTGAAACTTGTAGCATCTTTCCAGGCTTAAAAATGTGTCAGATACTTTGTCTGCATTCTGCACAGTTATGTGCTGCAGTTGAGACATCAGTTGTGAAGAAATTATGGTTCAATTGGAAACTGCCCTAAAACTAGGACAGTGTGAAATTAAAACAACTGAAATAAATGAGTGATGCTCTGGTATTTATTTATTTTTTTTTTGGCACAGAATTGAGCAGTAGTCACGTACTTACTAAACTAAACTAAAGGTCTGGCAGATTCTTGTCTGCTGTGGGATGCAGGAGTTACTTGTGAAATTTAGGTTAGGGTTGCAAATAAACAGGCTTTGCTTGTAACTTGCAAATATATTGCAAGATTAAGCAATGCCCTAAAACTAATTTCTTATACTTGGGGAAATAATTTGGGGGAGTCTCTACTTGAGCTTGGTATTCTTAGAGAAGTCTAGTAAATGTAGCCATCCTTTACTTGACAGTCCTGGGTACTTTTAGCATCCTGAGAATCACTAAATGCTGTTTCTGCAGCACTGTAATGTTCTGTATTGGTACTATAGTTCTGTACTAGTATATTAATTGTGCCATGTGAACTGTCTACAGTGAGGTTAATACTTTGCACCTGGAAGCTCAGTGCATGCTATAATTTCCTATGTGCTATGTAATAATCAATAGCTAAGGTAAATGCTTCAGAGATCTACAAAGATAGAAAGGTTTATGCTCTAAACTAACTTTATTCATTGCGGTTGCGACTAGCATTCTGAATTCATGTCTTGCTCTTCACCATTCAGATAAAGACAGACATGGTCCTTGTGATGTGTAGAAAGAAGCGGGAGGAAAAATGGGAATGTCTCACTCAAGTGGAAAAAGAAAGCAAAGAGAAAGAGTAAGTGTCTTTTCAACCCTCCATCTTGTTTTCCACCTCTTGTTCTCTGGCTTGTTTTGGGACTGCCAGGAGAGCAGATCTGTGCTATACTGACTGTGCAGTCAGGTGGTAAAAATTGCTGGGTTGGGGGACAAGCCCCTGAGATGCTTGAGAATCATTAAGTTGAGGTTTTTTTACTGTCAGTAGGACTGTAAGTGCAGGAGATATACTTTGAGTAGCTGCTTGCCACTTTTCTACTGTTTTATTGCTAATGATGAAGTCTGCATCACAGGAAGTAGCTAAGCCAGATAGACCTGAAGAGTGCTAATCAACTAATTAAAAATTCTCTTATTTGGCTGCTGCATTCATTGCAGAAATGCTCAAGTGAGGTTGACTTTTTTTAGGTTAAGTGCATACTGTATAGAAATACAGATATAATACTTTTGGCTGTGCTGGTTGAAATCATTATTATTTTGCCACCTGTGTGTGAAGCACCTGCACAAAAAAATCCCAGTGTACTTTTGACAAAACAGGCTTATGCTTAGCTAAGTCTTTACACAAAATCTCAAGCTAATTTTTATCACTTCAAAAGCTTGGGAGCAACCCTACAAGCAGCTTAGACACTGGATATATAAGCATGGTAAGTTATGGCACAAAACACCTGAGGACAAGAGATGTTTATATATATATATGGATATGTGTGTGTGTATGTAAGTAGTATATCATGTAACAATTCTGTATTGTTTGTTTTGGGGTTGTTTTGTTTTTAAAAATACCACACACATTTTCTTATCAGAAGAAGCATGGAAAAATTGACTTTTGAGAAAGTTATGCCTGCCAATGTCTGTTCATTTTGTATCTGTTTATAGGATGGTTGCCTAAAACTGATCAGTCCTAACTAACCGTACTTGAACTTAGAGCAAAACTACCTTCCCCTCTTTACTGACATCACTGGAGATTAAGAGATTGTAACTTGACTACTTATGCAGGTTGTTGGAGGGACATGGTAATTTTGTTAAACCAGTATCTTGTGCAGAGAAGTCCTCCACACTACCCAGCCTGTCATGATCAGTATTGCCAACCTATTCAGTGTTGCAGATTTGCGGCATGGTAAATGAGTGGTTTCATAAATGTGCCTCCCAGCTTCCAAGACTGGTTTGGGAAGCTTGCTCCCTCTGCTGACCTATTTTGATCTGTGTGTTTTTCAGATAGCCTGCAGCTGCACTCATAACTACCTATGGGATTTTAGAAAACAGGGTAGAGGGAGGCAAGCTTGCCAGAGGGAGCATAGGCTTATGACAGGGGGCATGTCATACCCAGGTGCTCACCATGTGGGTGGCACTGTCAGCTGGCTTCTTGAGAAAGTTCCTTTGAAATGCAGTGTGTTAAAAATGAGACAGTGAACCTCTGGAGATAATCTGAAAGATGGGAAGTGGAAAATGTCTTTTGGGCTGTGAATGTGGTCACACTTCTATTTTTGTTCCCTTGTCACATATCTCCACAGACAAATATTGGTCTTTATGTGTCTTGTTGCATTCCACTCCTACTTTCTAAAATTAATTTAGGGTGGTGCTTCCAGGGTCATGTGTACTGCAAAATGCTTCCCGTCATTCTTAGTGGGACAGCTCTAGGTATACTTCTCAACTTGCATGTAATTTAAAGGGTACTCTTTAGGATTCTTCCTACTTGGAAGCTGACTGAGACTGTCAGGATCTAAAGAGTTTGCCAGGGGAAAATCCATGCTGTTACCAGGATGTTTCAAACAAATGCTAGTGTTTAATTTTTTTGCACAGAATTGCTAAATATATGTGATCTCCCGTGTGTTCGTCTTGCAGAAAGGCTTCCTATGACACCTCAGACCCTAGTGAAGGGCTTATGAACCTTTTAAAAAAGATGTATGCAGAAGGGGATGATGAAATGAAGCGCACCATCAACAAGGCCTGGGTTGAAAGCAGAGAAAAACAATCCAAAGGGGACATGCCAATGGATATTTGAAAGTACTCTAAGGGCCGCCTTAATCACTGATCTTCCATGTGAGACATGCTGTGCTGCAAAGATCATTGTTTATACAACCTTCTTCTAAGCAAAGACAGTCATTTTCCATTTCAGGTTGGATAAAATACTTAAATAAAATAGTTTATAAAGCATTTCCTTCAGTCAAGTGGTTCACCATTTCCTGAAGAGCGGAGCATAGGTATATCCTTACCTTTCCTTGAAAAAGCCTCTCAGATGAGTGGACAGTGGTGAAACAGAACAGAATGTAAGAGTGTGAATTTTTTTAATGAGATGTAGGGTGTATGTTGATCTGTAAACCCCCATCACAAAGGGAGAGATGCTGAAGAAAGTAGAACCACTATCTCAAAACACTTGACAGTTAAGCAGAAACAATATGGTGTTAATCCTGTGACATTAAAATTACTCTCAGAAATTAATGACTGCTGTTTTAACCTTTTGTGAATTTTTAATGTAAGAACACCTTCTCAGTGGGTGCCTGTGCTGTGGCCTCCTTGAGGGGTCTTTGCAGTGGCATCAGTCACAGGAGGGCAGTAGGCTGCTGATGCTGGCCACTGAGCTTGCCCTGGCTCTAGTGATGTATGAGGAGAAGACAAACAAGCTACACTCTTATCTTATAAAATTTCAAGTATTTTAAGGTAATGGAGTAGTAAATATATTGAGATAGCTTACACTCCAAAATCTGTCTCCACTAGGGCTGATAGGTTGCTGTAGTTTGCTGCATGTGTGCCTTCCATCTGCTTGAAGTACAGTTGTACTCTGCCTGTTCACTGCAGCCTCTCAGTCCCAGTGCAAGGGAAGGGGACAGAGCAGCCATTTCCCCTTCATTGCCTTGCTTTGAAGAAGAGTACAGGGCAAACATGAGCTTAGCAGCAGGGTTGTTCTTACTGTTTCCTTCCTGTGTCCTTCTCATGTGTCTCCCAAGGACATACTTGTTCGATGTTACCTTATGAATTAAGGAAGCCATTACTCTCCTATGACTATCTGGACTAGGATTTGCTACCTTATTCTTAAAGCATTGGACTAAGTGGTGCACTACAAGCAGAAGATAAATACTAGCATGTTGTTGTTTTTAATGGGTCTGTTATCCACTTGGTCTGCTTTGTTGTTATACATATATTTTTGCATAGCAAGAGTATCTAATTTGAGGCCATGTTTTGTTTTCAGATTGTGCTCACCCTTGTTTGGAATACCACTTTGCCCTGTTGTGCAATTCCGTTTATGCTTTTACCCAAATTACCATGGTGAACTTACCGCACAGTGACAAAACAACTGCTTAAACAAGCCTTGTGCTGTATGTCTTTATTTTTAATGTTGCCCTTATCACAAACCTCAGCTTAGTTCTGCAGCCCTCTGGTAGTGACTGGTTTTGGTTTTTTTTTTTTTTCTCCCTCAAAATAAAACTGCCTCATACAGACAAGTTTAATGTGGTTATGCTGTTTCTTGTCAACTGATACCAGCTGCGATCCAGGAAGTTTAGTGCATCAGTATGGCTTCTCATCCTGCCTTTATCAGTTTGATACTGGTGCTGGACTCTTGGAGAGGACAGTCTTGCTTTCACTAACTCAAACACAAACTGAGCTTGTTTTGTGTTTTCAGCCTGAATATATATCCATGCAGTGATCTACCACATGGCCCTCTGTATCCCAGACATCTCACCATGGTCAGCAAAATGACGGAAAACTATTCTGCTGAGCCTCCAGCGCCGCTTCAACCCCCGAGGGCGGGATGTCAGGACACACCTATTATGGATCCTCACAGGGCAGCTGTCCCGGGGCAAGTCAGCGATTTCTTTATCAGCCACTTCCTAAAACAGAAGACCACACCACAGAGTTACTTGTATTCACTGAGAGTTTGAGGGGGCTTATTGTCAGATTTCAGAATCTAGCTGTACAGTAGGTACTGCCACAAGTTACTCTACTACCTCATAAATATGCTTACCTGCCTTCACCCCTTCTTTCTGGGAATCCTAATGGCAAATGTAAAATGATTCACAGGGAGACCCTAAAGTTAACTTTATTACACAAACCAAACAGCCTGAAGCCAGTAATTACAGTTAGTCAAAATCCACTTGGCTTTCTCCTTATTGCAGGGTGGGGTAATCCTTTAACATGGGCTGAATTTAAATATACGTTCCTTATTAATTGCCTTCTTAGGTAACATGCTTTGATACATACAAGATCCCTTTTACTGATGCCAAGAGTTGCAGCCAGAGGACAACTCCAAGTGTCTCTCCTTGCCTCCCTTTGACCCTTACTGGCTCTTCTAATGAGAAGGCTTAAGATAGGTCTTTCTGCATATAACTAAAGCGCTCACCAGTTTTCAGGAAACACCAGGTAGCAGCAGTGTCAGAAAAAGAAAGGAAATGAAGCCTAAAGGAAGTTGCTTGAGGCTGGATATGCATCCCTAACTGCAGCATTAATATGCCATTTTCTGAAGGACAGAAGGGCTCAAAGAAGCCCATGTTCAGTCACAGTTGGAAGTAAAAGGAAGGCCTGAGGCTGGACTACAAACACTTCTATTATGCTGCCGGAGAAAAGCAAGTGTAAGGCTATCTTCCAAAAGGATGCTTGTCTTTAAAGGGCAGCATTGTGACAGCAGCATCGTGACTTTCAACTTTAATAACAGCAAGGTCAGGAGGACTGCTTGTCTTCAGAACATATTTCGGTTACTGGTTTAATCCAGTTGTGTATCTTACCTATGTATATAGGTCTACCTTTATGTGCTCCTGGTACAGCCAAACACTTGCAGTACTTTACCTATTTCCAGGATGTTTTTTTCAGAAAGTAACCTCTGTTTTCAGAGAAAACTCATTACTTACTTTTAAAGTCTTTAAATTTGGAGCCTAAATAACTTTTTTGTAGGGGAGATAAAAGTTACTTTCCTGGAATCTTTTTCTTTTAACTGCTCCTATAACTTGGTGACTTTCAAATGGTGACAAAAGCAGCTGAGGAACAGCAAAAGCAAGGCCAGCTGCAATATGTTTTTGTTCTGCAAGGACATCCACATAGACTAGGCTTGCCAAGACAATAGTAGAGTCAATACATAAAAGCAGATCCATATCCTTTTTCTCCAAGGATGCTTAAGCATGTAAGGACCTCCCCGCAATTAGGTATGACCAGATCAAACACATACAGGAATATTTGACACAAATATTTTTAACGATTAGTAAGTAAGGCTGTGAGCTGGGCAGTGAGTAGGTGCATTTTTAAGAACAGCTCTAGTGCCCAAATCTGATGCAGCTCTTGCATGCTTGTAGCTCAGGCAAGAAATAAAATTAAGTACTTCTAACTGAACAAATTGGTGCTTTTGACTTGATCAGGCTTCCAGGTTTTTAAAGAAAACCAAACAGGTTTTTAAAGAAAAACAAACCAAAACCAACCCCTAATGTTTATTGGGAAGTCCTACAAGTAACCATATAATATCCCATACTAGCAGAAATAAAGAAAACAGCTTTCTGAATGCATGATAGTGCAGCTGGGGGAGGGGGAAGGAAGATACTTCATCACATGTAGTGTTACATATACTGCTTACAGGAAAAGTACTGGTTTAAAAAACCCAAACCCACAACCCAACACACACAGCCGCTAGTCAGGCGAATACCCTGTTGTAAGTAGTCCCAAAAGGCTCTGCAGAGGCTGGGCGCTAGAGGTAGCTATGCAATGTGACATGGTCCTGGGCCAGTGACTTTGGGAATCGCAAACGTCCGTGACCTGGCACGGCCTCTCGGGTCTGTAACGCGGCCGCCGCAGCAAGAACCAGTGGGGCTGCCCCGTACCTGCAGCTCCTTGGGGAGGATGGTGTTCTTCCGGATGGCGTTGATCCGCAGCCTCTCGTCCGCGTACTCGTACGCCAGCTTTCTTCGCTTGACATCCCGCAGCATCCTCCAGTCCACGTAGTAGCTCCGCACTTGGCTAGTGCAGGGCGAGGGGAGAACCTAATTAAAAGAATGAAGCCTGTAATAACACCCACCTGCCGCATTCTTTGCCCGACCCAAGTATGAATTACTTCCGTAAGTGTCTTTTTGTCAGACTTCTTCAGAGCACCTCTTTGCTCCTGCCCCGTAAGTGTAACGTGGGATCCCGCTCAGCTGACAGAAGCCAGCAACGAATTCACGACACTCGGGGCAAGGATAAACCGCAGCTTCACTCACACCCGCGTTGTTCCCGCCGATCTAACAAGCCCCGCAGCCCCTCGCTGTCCCTGCCCGCTCCCCGGGCCGGCCGCTGTCGCGAAGGGGAGCAGGGCCGGCAGTGCCCCGTGCTGACCTGCCGAGCGGCCCGCAGCGACCAGCACAGCCAGGAGGCCGCCATCTTCTCGGAGAGACTCGGCAGGGCCGCGCATGCGCTGAGACCGCGGAGTGGGGGCAAGGAGGGAGTAGGTCTGCCGGTGCGGGGTCCCGGACTCTCGGTGCGCCCCCTGCGGGCGGGCGGCGGTGCCTGCCCCTCCCGGCCGGGCTTTGGTCTCCGCAATAGCCCTTGTGCCGTGACTCTATTTCCAGTGCCTGTGCGGGTGGGAAAAAATACAGGGAGAATCCAAACCACTTTAGAAGGCTGTGCTGCATACCGCAGTGCTGATGCCAAGCCTCGCTGGCACCATCTGTCATTAGAGAGAGCTGGCAACTTCCACAGAAACCTCAGGATCAGACTCAGGGTCGACCACACGGATCCTAGGTTGCAGAGGAAAGTCAGTAAAAATGACAGGGAAAAGAGTACCACTAGGAAAATATAATGCAGAGGCATCACACTACATTTTGGGGTCCCTGTCCAGAAAAGCACGTTTATCCTGCTGTGTACGAGGTTATCTGCCAGCTGTCTTCTTCAATGTGATTTTAGTTTTGTTTCTTAACAGTTTCTTTGCTTGCTTATAGAATCATAGAATCATAGAATAGTTAGGGTTGGAAAGGACCTTGAGATCATCTAGTTCCAACCCCCCTGCCATGGGCAGGGACACCTCACACTAAACCATGGCACCCAAGGCTCTGTCCAACCCGGCCTTGAACACTGCCAGGGATGGAGCACTCACAACTTCATGGGCAACCCATTCCAGTGTCTCACCACCCTNGGCACCCAAGGTCCAACCCGGCCTTGAACACTGCCAGGGATGGAGCACTCACAACTTCATGGGCAACCCATTCCAGTGTCTCACCACCCTAACAGGAAAGAATTTCTTCCTTATATCTAATCTAAACTTCCCCTGTTTAAGTTTGAACCCATTACCCCTTGTCCTGTCCTTACAGTCCCTAATGAAGAGCCCCTCCTCAGCATCCCTATAGACCCCCTTCAGATGCTGGAAGGCTGCTATGAGGTCACCACGCAGCCTTCTCTTCTCCAGGCTATCACCTAGCACTACTCCTAAATGTATATCAGTGTTCTGCATTTTTTTCAACTCATGAATTTTGGGTAAGTTTCAGCATTTTACAAACACCACTGAATAATCATAAGGCTGAACAATGAAAACTATGTGGAAAATTCTTCAGTTGCTCTCAGCTGCCCTGAAACTTTCCTGTTTTACAAACTAGGACTCCACTTAGACAGTGTTTCAGATAAGTCTATGTCCTGATTTCAGGGGGAGCATCCACTAAGCTTTATCTGTTGAACGAATAATTTCGATTACATTTTCTGTTCATGTCACCTTGTTACTGATTTGGAGGAAACTCCAGGAACAAACTCTCCAACAAAGTTTTCAAGTTGACACAGGGAATAGCTCCTCATAAAGCGTGTCCCCTCACTGCTACACAAGCCGTCCTTATATTGTCCCTGGGCATACATACATATTCATGAGGCTACATATGGATTACATTATTTTCCAGAAAGTTCCTTGCCTGCATACAGAATTGTGGTAGTGGTCTCTGAGGGTCCTTTACTTCTTCCAACAATCTTCATCACTTCTGGTAGCCTCTGAAGCATGTGCAGTAGATGCTTATACCAGCTTAATTGGTTTGTTAACACCACAGACATAACAATCATCCTGTTCTTCTACTTATCAGTTAGTTTAACTTCAGTCCATCCTGGACACCTGCCATTCCCAGAAACTCCTTATAACTATAATGGTTTATCTTACACAAGAATTTTCAGTATATTCTCTAGCTGAACTCTGTTGTTTATTTATTGTGTATTATGCACCTCAGTAATTTTCCATTGCTACTGTTACAAAGCCATCANTAGCCTCTGAAGCATGTGCAGTAGATGCTTATACCAGCTTAATTGGTTTGTTAACACCACAGACATAACAATCATCCTGTTCTTCTACTTATCAGTTAGTTTAACTTCAGTCCATCCTGGACACCTGCCATTCCCAGAAACTCCTTATAACTATAATGGTTTATCTTACACAAGAATTTTCAGTATATTCTCTAGCTGAACTCTGTTGTTTATTTATTGTGTATTATGCACCTCAGTAATTTTCCATTGCTACTGTTACAAAGCCATCAAAGTTAACATTACTTAAAACTGATTCTAAAGGTTTATATATTCCATTTTGTAATTTTGTGTGTCGTCGTCCCTTGTCGTCCCTCCACCCCCCGTCTCATTACCTACACCCAAAAAGTCCTGCGAGAAGCTGGATTCTCTCTGTTTCTCATACTGCTTTTTGTCTGTGCACCTGGCATTTTACTTCAATGCCTGGTATATTATACTGTCTCTGAGGTATACAGGTGTAATCTGGAAGAAGGGGCCAGACTGGCAGGCTAATGTGTCGAATTTTATTATCCATGCTGGAGTCAGCAGCAACAGGTTCCACAATAACTTACCCACATAGGCTGATGAGGCAGGTGATGGTGACCAGTGCAAAGAAGCCATTTTTGGTGTTGATGAAGTGGTTAGTTCTCCACAGCCTCTTCAGTTTCTGGCTGCCTTGCCAACCCAGGTGTTAGCTGTCCTGATGGTTTCTGTCCTGTGGATGTGCCAGGCTGAAACCACTAATACCTGTTACACAGAGCATTAAACAGGTATAGAGGGATAACTACGTTCAGTTTTCCTTGCTTTAGATGAGTCTCATGAACCCCAGGGAGGTGAGATGCTTGTCACTGGCTTTGTTTCCCATCTCTCTGTGCTCCCTTCATACTCTGAGAAGCTGAAAGACTGCTCTTAATCTTCCATGAGAGAAACTACAGCAATAGACAAGTCTCAGTCAGTGCACTGCAATCCTTCTGTGAGTACCCAGTTCAAAACTCAGGCTGTTTGTGGGCATGCCTCCTGGTGATACTGTGTGTTGATGCATGACTGGCTTGGAAGGTTTCTGGTGTTTGCAGGGAGAGAATTTCAATTTCCTGATGTTATGATCTATAACTTGCTATTTTTTCAGCTTTCCAGCAATCTGTAGAATATTAGCAGGGCAAATAAAGCAGAGAGACAGATATGATCAAAGGTGATTTGCATGTTAGAGTGTGCATTTTTTTCCTACTATATTTTCTTCCACTTCCCCTGTGTTTGTTAGGTGGTCCGGCTGAGTGAGGAACTAAAGAGTATGGGAAGGAGAACTATTTCTTCAGCCAGGGCTGAATCTCTGCCTTGGTTAACAGCATCGCCTGTGTCACCAGCACTTCCCAGCTGTGGAGGTGAGACCAGTTGTGTTGTGTTGGAGCACTACATTTCCCTTTCTGTAACAGGGCTGCCTAGAACAGTGTTTGGTACCTACAGCTTTACAAAATGCAAACTAAGTGAGAAAGCTTGGAGCCCCAGTGTGAGTTAGTGGTATTTGTGGTGTTCAGTGCTGTAAATACACTCTATTCAACTTCAACTCCTGTTGCAGTGACTGAGATTGGCAAAGGCTGAGCTTGCAGTAAAGCAAAGCAGATGGGAAGAATCTGAAAGAGTTTGTTAGCTGGAAACTGAGCTCAGTAACACATATGGTTAAAATAATCATGCAGGTACTTCAGCAATGCCTACAAAACGTAATTTACTTTATTTTAAGAGCTCAAGGTTAGTTTGGTTTTAGTTTTGTTTGGGTTTTTTTTGTTTCTTTTGGGTTTTTTGTGGGTTGGTGTTTTGTTTGTTTGGGTTTTTTTTTTTTTTTTTGGGTTTTTTGTGGGTTGGTGTTTTGTTTGTTTGGGTTTTTTTTTTTTTGTAAGCATTGTGCTGGGTAAGTGCAGTATTGTGTTTACTGCTGGGTTTTAAGGTATTTTATTTTAACTTTCTGTGTTACTCCTGCTGAATTTCACATCACTAGTATACAAACGTGCTTGTCAATACTTGGGCCTCAGCAATAATTCTGCAAAGGCTGGAAAGGCTTTCTGGCTTTTAAGTAGAAACAGAGCATATAACAAATAGGAGATAATTCTTTGTGCTAGTGCGAAAGACTGATACTGACTAGGGCAATTGCTCCCAGGGCCAGCATGCTCCTTAGGTGGTTTGTGGGAGGGAAACACCCCAAGGCCTCTATTGGTTCCTTTCATCTGGTCAATGGGGACTTTAATACACTGCAGGGGCTGCTGCTGGTTTCCAGCTGGAGAGGAAAGAAGAGAGGACTTGGTGATCTTTCAGCTTGTTCAAATTACCTTTGCAAGTGGTGGCTGCAACAGAAGGGCTCTGAATCAGACAGATAAAAGTACTTGAAAGGTAAGAAAAAAGTATTTTTATTTCTTATGAGATTCCTGTTGCTTGCTCTGAATGAAAACCCAGCCAATTTTTATTTTGACTTCCTGTAGCAGATGCCCTCCAATGCTGTGAAAGCCTTACACAAACATCAATAATCCTGTATTATGGGCATGTGTTATTATTGCAAAATGTATGGTAGTATTTAATGTCACTCCATTTCAAAGGGCTTAAGTTCTCCAATCTCATATCTGATAAAGTAAATCAGAGTTTTGCTTTTGGCTTTAATAAAGCTAGGATTTAACTTACAATTATTGTAGAACACTTGTCCCAGCCCTTTCTATTTTAGGGTCAGATTTCTGTGTGACAGTAGCTGTTTTAAAAGCCTTTTCTTTTATTATGAGATCATACTGGAATTTGATCACATGTAATTGCAACAAACACTCTTGATAATTGGTCAATGTTTTCTTATCCAAAAGCTCTTCCTATTCTTTCTAGTACACCTTTTCACAGGCTCAGTGGTGGAAAATAGTAGAAGTTCTTTACCACGCATAATATTTGCACAATATAAATACTTTATTGATTATATTATTTATAACAAAAATTTCATTGTTTGGATAATTAAAATTGACCAAATGCAGGAGTTACAAAATTTTTGAGCTGTGCAGGCAACAGAACAAAGATTTGTTTCAGGAAAGACCAAGTAACTTAGAGTGGAAGCTAATGATTTAGCTGCATCATTTTTTACAAAATGCATATATATAGTAACAAGCAAATGTGCAAATACTGTTAAGTTCCTCTGCACTTTCTAATGAGCATGTAGGGGTTTGGTAGCAGCCTCATTCATGTATAAGCAGTTAATACATTTTGCACATCAGACCCTGCAGAAGAATTAGTGTGAAAGAAAAGGTAAACATAAGGATAAATCTAGAAGCACAGCACCTATCTGGATGACTGTATTTCTGCGTTTCTTTTAATTATTTCAAATACGTAATGTTCATTCAGTCTAGAGTTTAAAAAGGTGAAAGAAACAACCTCGCTAAATTAATGGGTGCATTTTTTTGTTGGCAGTCATTTTTGTCTTAATTACAGCCATTAATTCTGTGAAGATTACATAATATTGAAGACAGAATGCTGGCTGGCTTATTACAGCGGTTGCACTGAATTACTTCTGCGACCAATATCAGAAGAAAGGAAACCTGATGCAGAGCTTTCTAAAGCATGTGAGGTTTGGAACAGTAAAATATTTTCACCACAGAAAATAGAGACAAATAATCCTAATGGTTAAACTATACTTATGGAAAGTCTGTAAAATTAATAGCTTGTCTCAGCTGAATGCTTTACTGAGAAAAATGTGTAAAGCAGAAGGTCTAGACTTAGCCTATTAGCAGTAGTAGTAGTAGTAGTTAGTGAACAGTAGTATCATCATTTTGTGCATATTCTGGACCTCCCTTCATTTTTATCAGACTGCCATGAAGAAATAGTAGCTCCCAATGAATGAATTCTGCTCTTTAGTGTTACTGACCTGTCATTCTTTATTGCTAAAAGCATTGCAAGATGCAAGGATCACGACTGTCTTCTAACTCACTCAGAGATCAGCCAGTTTATCAATTTCTGTGCTGTCACATCTGCTTCTGTATTCAAGAACACAACTTTGCCATGCACCTCTGCAGGCGCATTTGCTTCTTTACATGCTGCTGCTGTGTGCTCCCCTGCTCCCATGCTGTCATCGTCATACTTTCAACAGTATGGCATTCTACAGTCGACATCTATTTGAGGGCAGAGCACATGAGAGATATCAATCACTGATAATGCTTGTGTCTCCTGACCCTAAATGATACCTGCTTGGTGTTGCTCAGGCAGGCCTGTTGCTGCTTTTCTTGGGACCTACTGAAGTAAGTGATGGATGGATACTGGCAGCACTTCTGTGAACTTGCTGAAGACTTTGACGTGTCTTCTAATACTTGTTGTTTCTTTTGTATTCCTCAAAAACCTCCCCTGGTTAAACATGCCAATTTTCTAACTTAGCAATTAGGAAATTGTCAGCTCTCATGTCTCTTCAACAATTTGGCAACTTCTGTTCTAGCCCTAGTGTGCAAAAAGCTGTGCTCGAAAAATTGCGTGTTGTGTTCTCCCTTAGTGCTTACAAAGCTCAGGTCTCACCCTGTGGCTCCTTTCACAGTATATCCTTTTTTCCAGGCTGCTTTTCTACAACTTCAGTGTGTGTTGCTTCTAATGTTGTGTTGTGTAACTCTTGCTGGTTGGATATGTACATCGTCTACTCTGCCCCGTTTCTCAACTTTTGATTCTCCCTCTTTTCCTTTTCTGCAACCCTGGAGCTGTTCTAGACCTGCATTTCCTTCTCCTGTAACTACAAGTTTCCCTTTCTCTTCCCACTCCTATCTCATGTTGCCTGGGTGTCACCCTGCAGAGTATCTACATCCATGCCTTCATCAGCTTGATCAGCCTTGACTGAAGCAGCTTCCAGACATGCATCTCCTGTGGCTGACTGTGTGCTAGCAGAAGATAATACTGCAAAGAGCTATACACCAGACTTTCAAGCACTGACCTGTATGATGGAAAAAGACTTGGAGTTAGGTCATTAGAGTCTTTTGTATGAATACAGTAGGTTCTCTCCAGCTTTGATCATCCTCTGCTTTCCTTTGCAAAGGTTGGAAAGATGTAAGTGTAAGTCTACACGGCAGAAAAATAAAGATATAATTAGCATTTGTGTGTCTTTGAGAGAAAGAAGTCTTAGAAAACAGAATAGCAGCTGCATCAGGGTGGAAAAATGCATCTTAGATCACAAACAGGTATCTGAAAATTCTCAGGAAACAGAGACAGGGAAGAAGCCCTGCCTCTGCAAAGCAGCCCCCCC
>NDXB01006876.1:5363-146813 GCA_002631895.1 Agapornis roseicollis
GGGGGGGGTGTGTTGTTGGCGGTACCGGCGCTGCCCGGCCCCGCCGCTCGCCGCGGGGGGTGGGGGTGGGGCGGCGCGGGGAGCGGCGGCGGGCGGGGCTCGGTGCGGGAGCGGCGGCGCGGGGCCGGGCTCGACGGGAGGAGGCGCCGCCGCTGACACCCCCTCCCCCCCCTCCCCCCGCAGGACTTCTCCCCCGCCGCCCGGCGGCGCCGAACCGTGGAGGACTTCAACAAGTTCTGCACCTTCGTGCTGGCCTATGCCGGGTACATCCCGTACCCGCAGGAGGTGAGTGGGGACCGCGCGCTCCATGGCAGCATCCGCGGGGCTTTACCCCGGAACCGGCCTCTTGGGGGTATCGCGCCCCCGCCCGGCCCTGGAACAAAAGGGGAGGGGGGGGAGGGAGAATCGCGAAGCCGGGATCGCTCCAGGCGATCGCTGCCCGGCTGGGGATCCCCGGGAGCTCGGCACTGGGCCATGCGCCCCGGGGCAAGGGCGCAGCGATCAGCGCCGAGTTAATGCCTTTATCCGGGCCTCGAGCAGGAAACGCCGCTGCGGAACAGCCCCAGCCCCCCCAACAGCACCGGAGGGACGATTGACAGTGATAGCTGGGATCCCCGGTTCAGTGACATCCCCTCCGCCGTGTCCCTGCCCGCTAAGAACAGGAAGAACTTCAGTCAGCTCAAGCGAGCGAAACCGTATGGTTCCCTGTTCCAGCGGGCAAAACCCAGCAACTTCTTGCCCGAGCGAAAGCAGATCGATAAGATCAGGAAGAAGAAAAAGCTGAAGAGGAGGGAAGCAGAGGTGTCTGCAGAGGAGGACTACGAGGAGAAGCTGCTGGAACTGGAGGCAGAGGACTCTTATGTAGAGACACCGATGAGCCCCTCGTCCGAGGGCGATGCGCCATCGGCGGCCGAGCACTGCTCGGTGTGGGACTCTGACACCCCCTCCAGCGGGTCCTGCCCTGCCGGCGCGCCTGAGCCAGCCGTGCAGATCCAGAGCGTGGGCAAGCGCACGGTCATCCGGCAGGGCAAGCAGGTGGTGTTCCGGGACGAGGACGGCACCGGCGACGACGAGGACATCATGGTGGATTCGGGTAGGTGGCCTGGCTGTGCAGAGGGGCACTTGGTGGTGGTGCTGCTGCTCCCTTTGGTACTTCCCTGTAAGGTGAGGATGATGCTGAGGCGAGGCGCAGAGTGAAATGGCAAGTGGGGCTTTGAGGGAAAGGAGGGGCTGGTTGGTTGCTTTTGTAATGAACTAAATGAAGAGCTGCAGCTTTATAGAAGCAGCTGCTTCTCCCCTCCTGGATTATGGCCTCCTTTGTATGCTGGGGGTCTCTTCCTGTGCAAGAGACCTGGAAACAATGAGCAAAGTGCCTGTCTTTGAAGCCCAGATACTCTAATTTAGGGCAAATTTAGGTAAAAGGAAAGTAACTCCTCGGTGTGGGCGATGCGGTGGCTGCTAAAACCGCTGTCTCTCTGCAGATGACGACTCGTGGGACCTGGTCACTTGCTTCTGCATGAAGCCCTTTGCGGGGCGGCCGATGATCGAGTGTAACGAGTGCCACACCTGGATCCACCTCTCCTGCGCCAAAATCCGCAAGTCGAACGTCCCTGAGGTCTACATTTGCCAGAAGTGCCGGGACTCCAAGTTTGACATTCGCCGTTCCAACCGCTCCCGGACGGGCTCGCGCCGGCGCTTTCTGGACTAAGGGGGTTTGGATGGGGCCGGGGGGGGGTGGGGGGGGCTCCCCCAAACTGCTGCTGCTCAGGCTGAGGGGCCGCCCGCCGGCCCGCGGTGACCGGGATGAGGAGAGGCCGAGTGGTCACAACTGCTGCTAGATACGGATTAGCTCAAGGACAGACCAAGCGAGGTCTTGTCTGGTTACAACGATGGATTGGGTGATGGGGGAATGTATGATACCTTTGCCACGTACGTTTTCTCATCCCATCGGGAGACTGAAAACCTCCTCTGTGCTCTCTAAAGGGAGGGGGAAGAGGAGGGAGTCTGTGTGAAGAGTCTGAAAAGTAAATGGCCATGTGTTTTAATTTCAGTGTAATATTATCCCTGCCCGTTTGTCTGTACGTATCAGTCTCAGATATTCTAAGGCTCTGTAGGGGTGTTGATGTGTCCCGATCTGCTGCCTCCTCCCCAGGCTCAGGCAGAGGAGAGTTCTAGGATTTGCCATCATCCGAATGAGAATGGGACTTTGTCCTGTGCCAGGGGCCAGCAAGTTGGAAGGAAGAGAGCAGCCCTGTTCCATTTGGGATCAGCAGCACTGAGTTCCTCCCTAGAAGGTCTCTTCTGATGGTGCTTTCTCATGACTTTGTTTTGCATGATCAGCTCGATGTAAGGGGGAGGCTGTTTCCTCTGTTCCCTGGCCCTTTGTTAAACTCTAAGGTGCTGTTTTAGGGCAACTACAACTCCCCCCTTCCTCAGGCCAGAATTCAAACATGGACTGCAAAAGGGGCCATATTTAACCTAGAACCTGGCAGGTCTGCTCTGGGACTCGATTGTTTCCATCCGAGTACTGCAGCTGAGCTGACTTTTGTTTTCACTTTTGGTTTTGGAGACTGCATTTGTAATCAACCCCCCCCCAAAACAATGCAGATAAAAGCACATGCGGCTCTGCAGGTGGCAAGGTGAAGTGCAATGAAGATCCAGCTGGTGTGGGGGAGTGCAGGAGAGCCCTGAGGCCCTTGACTGGGACTTCCTGGCGATTCCTGTCGAGGAATGTGACGGGGAGTCAAGCTTGTATGTGAGGTCGAGATGGCAGCACTGTTCCAGCAGTGTGTATTGAGCAGGGGTCTCGCCAGCAGAGCCAGGTTCCGTCCTCCGATGTTTGCCATAGAGCTGCGGGCAGAGCAGCACCGCAGTGCCCTGGGGCCATGCTGTATGCAGCGCCAAAGGTCTGACAGCCTGGGGCAGAACAGGAACTGCACTATGTCCAGCTGCTTCTGACCTGCTTCTGCATCCAAACCCTGTTCCATCAAGCTGCACTGACTGACTCCGGGTTCTGAAACCAGCTCCTGTAAGATCTAAGACCGTGGTGTGGTGCCCTTCAGAAGCTGCACGGAACCACTGAGGAGTTTGCCAAAGACTTGCCCCCGACTGCTCTTTCCAGCCCACAAAATAACCAAAGTTCTCGAATGCTGCGGTTTCACTCTGCCGACAGAAAGGCTTCGGGCGATGCCGGTTGCGAGCTGCACGAGGGTCAGACTTGCTCTGGAAGTTGCCACCGCTGTGTTTAGAGCATGTCTGCAGCTCAACCGGACCTCGGTGGAACGGGTTCCTGGAGCTCCGACGGGAGAAGTGGTGAACTGCCAAGAGAACTGGCTCTTTTCTGAGGTTCGATACTAATCAATGTGACTGACTCTTGTTCTGTTACCCTTCCAGATTTATCCCCTTGGATGGTGTCTGACAAGTCCAGCACGTTACAATATCAGCAGAGAGAAACAAACAAGTAACATCTCCATTCTTTTAGTTGATCACTTTCCACCATGTATAATTATAGTTTAATTCAGAACTTTATTTTTTCATTAAAACTGTTTTAATGAACCATGTTTTTTTTTTTTTTCCTCTCTCTCTTAACTGTGAAACAAGTGAACAATGATTCTGTTTTATTCTGAACTCAGGACTCTGCTGTTATGATTTCCTGGTGTGTGGAGCAGTTGTGCCGGGTGGCTGCAGGACGTGATGCCTCCAGCGCTCCTCCCTGGGCGGTACACAGAGCCAGGTAGGGATGGGAAGTGCTGCAGACACCTTTCATGTACTGATGGGTGTCCTCACCCCTCCTTGCACAGGCTCTGTTACAAGGTAGATTGTGGGAGCGACAGCCCCCGGTCCTGCTATAGGGCTGCACTGAGGCCCCCAAACCACCCAAGGGGTACCAGTGCCACCTCGACTCCTGTACATGCTCAGCCAGCCATGCTCAGAGCAGCAGCCTTAGACCATGGCAAGGGTAAAAGATGGCTTGACTCTTCAGAAATGGCACTGGCTCATAGTAGAAGCCAGTCTCTGGTTGGTTATAGCTTCTATTTTAATTCTATCTGTAATCTTGTGCTAAACAGAGGCCCCAGAGGAGCTGCAGCTGTAAAATGGCAGCTTCTCAGAGAGCAGAAATGGTGGTAGTGAAAAGCAGTGGTTGCAGTTCTTAGAGTCTCTTTAAAACTGTGCACTGGTAGGAAATGAGGGGAGGAGGAGGTGGCTGGAGTGTGTTTAGCAGGATAGACTGACCCCAGACCCAGCTCCGAGGAGGAGATGGGCAGGATGGGGCACAGACTCCATGCATGGGCATAGTGCAGCAGCACTCGACAGCTGCAAACACTGTGAGGAGGGCTTGAAGTGCTGCAGAAAACTGGGGAAGGGCACTCTTGGTACCTGAACAGAGGGGAAAAGCAAGAGCCGAATGCCTGGGGGGTGATCTGGCAGGACAAAACAAGCTACACCTCATCATGTTCGGCAGGGCGCGGGGGAAGGCTCCTGTTGGTACTAATTGTGAGGGATTTTACTTTAACAAAAGCTGCAAATTCAGGTGTTCAAAGTACAAAGTTAAGGTTCAGTCTGTCCCTTGCACAGAGGCTCTCGCTGAAAAGATGAGCGTGTGTTCCCTGCCCCTTGTTCAGGTACCTGAAGCAGTTCTGGCTCTGTTACAGACGGATGTGTCACCTCCTTTTCAATGGCATCCTGCAGTTTGTACCAGAAGATGCTTCTCTATTACAGGACATAGCGGCTGGAGCAGGAACAAGTGCTCTGCCCCTCAGAAATGTTAATTTTCAAGTGTAGAAACACCATGGGGCCTCTCAAGTACCAAAGCAGCCTTCAGAATCACAATGCTGTCTCTCTACATTTTAATGCAGACTCAGCAAGCAAATACTTGTAACAGCAGAAACTACCTCAGGAAGCTGTCAGAAACAGGGACAATTGTTTTATTGTGCAAACCTTTTCCATGAGGACCCTCCCCACTGTCATTGCTCTGATAGACACAGGGCCAGGCTGACATTCCTCTTTGTAACTGGCAGAAAATGCGTTGCTATTTTGCACTTGCTTATACAAAACACAACTCTCAGTCCTCCTCCTGGGAGTATTTTGCCATGTCCTAGTTGCTATAGGCTGGCTCTTACTCTTGGCCACACACTTCATGCTGTGACAGGACACGAAAGAGTTTCTCATTCCAGTTCAGCTGTTTCACACGCAAGCCATCACAGAGGTCCATCAGCAGGATGTGACAGGGTGCTACAGAACTCACAACCCTCACCTCTCAGGACTTGGTTTTCAAGAGCATCCTCCAGATGCAAAGGGAATGTGGGCTACTTTTCAGCTGAGTATAATTTATTGCACATTTTACATTTGATTTCAGATGAACAGAACACTGGTGGCAAGCAAAATAAAGTCCTGCACCAGGAGCTGGTCACAACTGAAGAGCTTTGTTCTCAATAAAAACACCTGAACACCCCTTCGTTGTATGAACATGTTCTTAGAGGGGGGAGCATCTCTTTCAGTTTGGCTCAAGCCAGATTGCCCAAAGCAAACTCTCCTGTCACACTGACTTGAGTAAAGGGAACCACAGTTGCACAGAAGCAGGGGCCAGGTATGTGTCAGGGAATGATCTCTGGCAGGAGCTGTCAGAGCCACGCTGCACTGCCCAGATAGTAGTAGTGTAAACTACATTCCTCTTTTCCCTAGAAATAAATTAGATGGGAAGAGATAGTTGCAGCACCAGAATCAAATTAAAGGAATTGCTGTCCTTCTCCCGACTTGCTTCCCTCTATTTAAAATCCTGATAGCACATGATTCTAGGTGGCAGAAGAATTAATAAGACTATTCCAGCCTGTGTCCTTGTCTGGAATAGCAGTGTGAAATGAGCAGCTGAAGAGCTCCTCTTTACTACAAAAGGCAAAGAACTTGATTCCAAACTACTTGTTCTTAACAAGAACATTTCAAATGCAGATTTGAGATGGAACACGATCTCTGTGCTCTTCCCAACAAAGGATTTACACAAAGGAATTCCAGGTGGTGGCCAGAGAACTTAACTCCCCCTCAGGAGCAGAAAAAGGTGTTACCTACCCCAGGAAGTATGTGGAGAAGTGAGAAGGGTCGTCTTCCCTGCTCCCTGCCAGGAGATAGGCCGTGGGCAGACAGCAGCAGGAGGGGTGGCTGCAGGACGGGTGGTGCTCTGTGCCCGCTCGAGCACCCTCAGCACAAAGCACTGCGCAGTCAGAGCCACGTTGCTTTATTGGTTACTGAGCCACAATTCAGAGCACTATTGCCGTGGAGCCATCTGGAGAAGCAGGTTCTCTCAGAACTGGTAGGACACCACCTGCTATATGGGTAGTTAAAAACAATGTCTCTATTCAAACTTGCAGTGTCCAGGGGGAGGCTGTGGTTCCCATTGACCCAGGTACCGTTAGAGACACACGCTGGCACCAGATTAGCCATCAGCATCGATTCTGTGAGCTGTTGGGTGAGAACAACACATGGATACACCCCCTCTGGTGGATGAGACACCTCAGCTTGAACCCACCACCAGCCACAAAGAGAGGTCTGTGCCCTTTAGCCGGTAACTGAACCCCAGTTCTGTGTGCTTCACCACACAGAGCTGAAGCAATCCTTTACTGATTCCCAAAGGAAGAAGCAGAGCAGTCCTGGCTACTTACATTGCTTTGGTATCCTAAGGGCCTCGTTGTCAGCTGCCATCACTTGGTGCAGAACTCCTCGGAACTGATAAAGCACTTTCAGACTCTTCTCCTCACCCACACAGGGGTCATAGAAACCTGGCAGCCCAGCCTTGAACCAGAGAAGGACACAGTGAGCATCAGGGAATGGACTTCCACAGCTCTTCAGCTGAATAAAGGCATCTATTAGTGCCAGAACAAGGTGTCATTAAAAAAGGAGTTTGTTGCCAATGAGGTAAGAAACGAAATGCAAACACGAGTGAATCAGGGGGTTGTTACAGCCCAGAGTCTGTAACACACAGTCTCACACTGAAAATACAGAGATGCTGTTTCTTTGGCACTGGAAATGCCCAGAGAAACAAACTCCTGGAGGTTCAGAACACTCGGTATGTAAATGGCTGCTGTAAGGTGGTCTAGGCACTGGCACATGGGAGAAATCCCCTGGCAGCACAGCCTTTGGTTCAATGGGAATTCTGAGTCACACACCCAAGCCCCTGAGCTTGAGCTTTGACAGAACAGCCTTGTACCTTGGATGCCTCTGTGAGGATGAGTTTAGAGTCTTTCACCAAGCACTGCAGGGGCACTGTCACATCTATTACTTTCACCTTCTCATTCTTCCTGCTGTTGTCATTCACAAACTTCCCATACCAGGCGTTCACCACAATCAAACCTGGAATCACATGAAATCACAGATGTGGTGAGTGGCTTCCCACTGTCCACGAGGCAGACCCCCATGAAAAGAACACCCCAGCATTTCCTCTTGCTTTCAACGCTATCTGAGTCCTCCTTGCCTGGACCCAAGCTTCTCAAGAGAGAAGAACATTCCTACTTGGGTGTTTGTTAGCAATCAGCACTAGGACAGAATGACACGACTTCAGTGCCACACTGATGTGACAATACAAAGGGTTCACTTTGGAACATTCTCTTGGAAACTGTTAGCAAACTGAATTTCAGGTTACCACTTTTACACATTTATACACACACCTCTCCTGTGGTGAGGTAAATCCAGACTGTTGTCTTCAGCCTCTTGGATCTATCTCACAGCATTGGCCCAAGGTAAGATTCAGTGGATCCCTACTAAGCTCAGGCACCATAAGCTGAATCCTAATGGAACTACATGTGCAACAGCAATTATGCTGTGCTTCATTAGAAGTGGAAATGAAGAAATGATACCTTGCATTTCTCCCTCTCAACCACCCAGCCTCTGCACTGCTCCTTCCTCTCTCCAAATTTATGGCACAAGTAAATGGTGGTGTAATCTTTACCCATTCTGGCTTCCTCTGCTTCAATTATCCTCCGCACAGACTCTTGCATTAACCGGACCTGTCATAAGAGCAAATACAGGCAGTGTCAAACAGTGTCCAAAAGAGAAAAGCCCAGAGTGAAAAGTTTCCTTGAACCAAGGGGACCTAGTTCTGAGAAGCACTTACTGCAGCTTCAGCCTCCTGCTTCTTCTGAAGAATGTCACTGGCTGTACTCTCCCGTTGCTTCTCCAGCTCCCTGCCACAAGGAAGTCAACACACATCAGGTCTATGCAGTGGATGGGATGCAGCCAGAGTGGCAGATTTCTGCTAACCCACCCCCATCACAACTGACCCACAAGCTCAGGTTTAAGGTTCTTCCCCACCTTTCAAGGTAATTCTGAAGGCTGCTCTGCTTCCAGAACTCAGAAGCGCCGATGACTCTCAAACCACAGTGCCTCAGCTGGATATCCCAACCTTGGCACCCAGAAGCACTCGAGTGGGACTTCCCAGCTCTGAATTTAAAACACAAGCTCACCTCTCCTTCTGAGCCCTGAGATAGGGTCTGATGACCAGCCTATGCATGGCAAAGTAGACAACTAGAGGTCCCACAGTGGCATAGAAGACAGCACTGGGAAGCAGCTGATCTGTCAAGTGGACAGGGAAGAAGTAGGTCTGGCTAGCCCTGTTCAACCTGGAACAAAAATGAACAGTGGCAGGTGAGAGAAAATAGTGTTTAATATGCTTGATTAAGTACACTTAGTGCAGTGTATGCTGCTGAACAACTGCTGAACTGAAGGAGTGATGACTGATGAGCTCAGAAAGGTGAAAATCTGATAAACTGAAACAAAACGATGGTAAGATGGACAGCTGCTCTTACACCACCACTTACACAGAAAACACCAGTTTTCATGGGCTGGATTGAGCCCGTTTCCGTGCAGTTTCAGCATCCTGGCGCGCCCTCTGCGGGCACTAATTAAAAGTGCACACCAGTGCAGAAACACCCCCCCTGCCCACCCGAGTTCTGCCCCACTTTCTGATCTGCATCATGTTAAGAGCATAATGATCTGTGTTAGTTAACGGTAAGTCACTAATTCAGGTATATACTGTGTACAGTGTTATAAAACAGGAATGAAATTAAATCCACTTCTACTAATAACATCTTCCACCCACTTACCATCGCACTCCTTTAAGCTGTATGTAATCTAAGCTGTGTTTTCAGAGTATTTTGATGTCCCCACACCCTCCCTGGTCCTGCAAGAGGCAGCTCAATCTTACAGTAATGCCAGCAAAAGGCACACATTGCTTCTAATGGGCACTACTGTTATTAGAGGGCAGCTGCAACCTGTCAGTGATTTACCAGTGTTGGTATCTGTATTGCCCTCCTAAGATTGGGACCATCCCACCTGAATGTCAGAAACAGAATGATGCAGGTTATGGTCAGCCTCAGAGTTGTAAACCTGAACTGACTTGATTTTCAAAGACACTCCTTGGGGAACACCAACACTGACGGTGGCTCCTAAAATGCTGTGTCTGGAAATCTTCCTCTCTGCTCCATACTCCACTATGGTCCCGAAGAAACCCGCCCTAGGAGAGAACCAAACCCATGTAAGAGAGGGAAGACTCTTGAATTGCTCTTTACTGAATCCTGTAATTCCCCAACAAGTAAAACATGGAAATACATCTGTGTGCAGCACATGTTGGCTACTGGAAGATTTAGTGTGTACCTAGCAAGACGAGATTAGCCTTTTTAGCTTGTACAGTGATACACACAGTGCAAGACCTGTGTTTCTTACTGGTGATGATACAGAGATATCACACACAAGTTTATCTGAAGAGGCACACAGAGAAAATCCTTCAAGTCATTCACTTCAGCGTTTACCAGATTTGATTAATGAAAAGCAGATTCCCAAAGACCACAGAAGCTGGAGGCTCACAACAGCAGAAGAGGACAGATCCATCAGCCTTGAGCAATGTGAATTTCCTCTTCTGCACTTACTTGACAGAACCTTTCACTCGTGTTTGATCCTCATCCTGAAATTTATGCTGATAACTGACCATCACGAAAGAGTGGGGGATTCCCAGCTGAAACACAAGAGGCACAAACATATGAAAATGTACCCTCATGAATGCTCCCCACATTTCCTTTCTCATCCTTTCAGTGGCACAGAAACCTAACGAAGTGTTGCCACTTACAGGTCACAGCCTGCAGTCTCTGCAGCCTGTGTTGTGTATCCTGGCCCTAACCTGACCCTACCCATGACAATGTTGGGTGCAAAGTGTCATGCAGCTGGTTCCCTACATTACGTGTTCATGCTAAACGGTACCAACTGCTCGTTTATCCACAGCCAAAACACTGCAGAGACAGGAAAGCAGAGGCACATCTCTCCCAGGGGTGGTACCACCATCCCTGGTGTACAGCAAGAGGCTCACCTGTAATGCCATAGTGAAATGGCTGGTCTTTGTGTCCCGCACGATGCTGGTGTTCATGGCTGACTGGATGCCCCATCGCCACTGCAAGTACCCCATTGTGTTCTTGTCGAGGTTGCGGGCCAGGACCGTGGTGAGGCCTGGGCGGATCCCTCGGGATGAGAACTGCAGAGCACAGTTTGTAGTGATGAAACTAGGAGACACAAGGAAAGCCTCGTCAGCCATGAAACGCAGGGTGGCCTCCAATCCCTTCCTGCCCAGCAGCCTTGCTGAACATGGGGATGCTGCCCTGCATAGAGCATGATGCCCAAGGGCTTCAGGAACAACTCAAAACTGACCACAGCACGGCCCAGAAGAGCAGGCTCAGACCCTGGTTTATTGGTCTGTAAACAAACACCACATTAGTGGCAAATTTGGCATTATTTCCCTAAAATCTGACATATCACCTCCTGTTTTGCTGTCAGGAACTCCATCCCACACATGGAAGCCCCAGAAGAGCTCCCCCATTTTTTGTTCTGCCCCCAGAGCAAACCTCTGTTGCTCTCACTGTGAGATCATGGCTCATGATCACAAATCATCACAATTTCAAAAACAAATCTATGGATGTGGAACACAGACTTTCCTTAAACTGCATGTATGAAAAGGGAGGACACCAACACAAAAAGAAGACTGAAATTCTGATCAGCATGAAAGACCAACCTGAAATCTAAAGAAGAAATACCTTATTTGTAGGATAGAAAAAAAATCCAGAATTAACACGGTAGGGAATTCAATCCATTTAGTTCCTTAGTGTGGAATATTAACCATGAGATCATTTTCCTAATATTTACCATTTTGGTGTAAGATTACGGAATATCTTCAGACCAAAGAGAGGTCCCTGAAGATCTCCTGCTCCAAACTCCAACTGTTGAAATGCACAAGGCCAAATTGTTAGAAGAATGCATCTTTTATAACAGTGACAAAGTACTTCACAAGCTTTTGAGTAATCAGAGCTAAAGTCCCTTAAAGAAAATAAACTCCAATCCAAGTGGCCTGAAATAGATTGGATGTAAATACGTTTAACAGGGAGTACTCTATGTGGAACAGGGAGTACTCTTACCTCTCCCCATCCTTTGGCAGATGTCACTCGTCTCAGAGCAAGATTAATTGATCCACCTCCATTCCCATTCTGGGTGGAAAGGTTACCAGACAGTATTGCTGTGTCTGTGGCAGTCAGTGGTGCCTGAGAAGATGAATGCGTTGTTACCAATCACTCTGAGCCCGAGTCACACACTTTATGCATGTCCTGCAAGGATGTGATCATGACTGCAGAGAGTGCAAGTACAGGGAGAGGTAACATTCCAGCTGACTCCTTGTCATCCATTAAGCCCAACTGTTTGAACCAGATGTGGCCACATTTGCTCTGAATTTTGTAGTCAAAGATCATGCATGGCAAAACCTGAGGTAACTCTTACAGTATGCAACATCTTTAATGTACCTCCTTGAAGCCCTAACCCTGAACTGCAAACCCCCTCATCTCACCAGCAGAATAAACTTCTTCAGCTCTTCGGAACACAGGAAACCCTCCCCCTCTTCTCCTTATTCACATCCTAAGAACTGGGCACCATCCAGTCTCATATGCTAAATACTCCATGTCAGTGAGAACCAGAGACATGTTTTCAGTTGTGACTGAGCCTTGCTGCAGGCAGGACCCTCACAGCCAACACACAAACACATTCCCTGCTGGAACCTTCCTTTTCCCATCCCTATTGGGGATCGTGCCCTTCCACATACCAAGAGGAGAACCCCCTGTGTCATTCTCTGTGGCCACCTTAGCCTGGCCCTGCTCCCTCTGCAGCAGCATCTCCCCTCACCTCGATGGACTGGGATATGTGCATTTTGTTTATCTCGATCTGGGGAAAGCTGCTCCCAGGCACATCCTCGTATTCTTCCTCGTAGCGATCAAAGAGGTCGGTGGCATCTATTCCAACACTAATTGTTCCCTAAGGAATGGTGAGAGAAACGAGTACTTGGCATTAACAAACACCCAACACAGGCCAAATCAGCCTTGGTTATGAATAAATTCTTTGTTGTTTTTTATTTGTTCTGCACTTTTTCCACTCTAAAACACATTTCTGCCATAATCAGGACAAACAAAATGAACAATTACAATACCCTAGAGCAGCAATATAAATCATGAAATAAACTGGATAGAAGACAGTTTTCCAGCAGGAATGCAGCTCCTAACACTAGCAGGTAGCTCTTCCACTGTGACGCATGCCAGAAGTAGGTGGAACACTTACACAGCAGGTTTCTTCTTCCCCCACAACTGACTCTGCTCTGTCAGTATTTTAAAGTTGAAACAATATATTTTAGACATTAATTGTCTTCACTGGAATTTGGCCAGAAACCCTCTCAATTCCTTCTTCTTAGGAGTTACCTGAAACAACTTTATTTTGAGCTGCATCTCACTTGCAATTGTCCTTGTTAGCAGAAAGTTTTCTTTTTCCTAGTTTATAGCTGGCAATCAGAAGAAACGTTTCACAAGGAGAGACTTTTAGCAAGGGGTAAATATTTCCTTTCTCAGCTTATTCCTACATAAAACTAGGCCACAGCTAAACAGTCTGGCTACCTGCTGCTGTTCTCGCTCAGACAAACAGCAAGAGCAGGTTTCTTTGAGAAGGGCATGCTTAGATCCTTGCCTGGGTCATGTAACTTCAAGAGGCTTTGGAAACCTTCCCTGTAGACCTATTAAACAGTATTCCAGCTCATAGAAAATGTACCAATTGCAATAAAGAAACCCCTCTGTGCACAAGCACAGAATAAACTCTGAGCAATTTGTATAAAGAAACCCCAGAGCTGTTTAGGTACAAACCCCCCTTGCGCAGAGTGCGAGCATGGATGGAATAAATTATTTCAATCCCTTGCTCCCCCCACTGTAAGCAAATGCTGAACCATAAATATAGGAAGAATTGCAGAGCTTGACAGGCCTCAAAACTTCCCTCTGCTTCGACTCTCAACTGCTTATTTCCTGTGGAGATTCCCAACCTCTTTTCCGTGTTTATTTTCTGATTTCTTAGGCAGCAAAAACTGGATGTTTTAACACAGGGAGGTGCAATCACTTCCCAGGGGATTCTGAACAGCAGGGAGCTCCTGCCCTGTCTGCAGAAGGCCACTCTCCAGGAACCCTCTGCAAAGTCACCTTCAAGGGATCTGCTTCCCAGACGCTGCCGCTTCTTCAGTTTCAGCCCTCTCCTACACTCTGCTGTTCCTTGAATCAAGGCCAAAACAAGAGGGAAGTAAAGGCAAAACATCAACTGTGAAGGAAGCAGCGCAGCCCTGCGCTGCAATCCAGCCTTCTGGAAAGACATGGAGTAAAACAGCCAAAGAGAAACAAAGGTTCCAGCTGCACTCAATGAGGTTCCAGCAAATGTGCTCTAGATTGGCAGATCAAACTCATCTAGAAACAAGTGAGCATTTATTTTAACAAAAGAGAGACTATTTCCATTTTTCCTGGATGCTTCCCAATTCAAGGAAGTGTAAAACTCAAGATCTTTGTAACAGAGGCAGAGCAGAAAGAGAGTTTTCCCTGTGGAACGCCACATTCAGAACCTGTGTCAGACCACAACTTTGAATTCAAAGTTAAACGTGTTTAAACAAGGGATATTAAGCTGTGTAGTAAGCATGAGGAATTTGAATGGCAAAGGCAGCAAACTCTGTATTTTCAACTCAGAACAGGACACAAGCAGCAGTAAAGCTTTCTCAAGAATTTGCACTAAAAGCCCCACTGAAACCATCTTATTGTGCTGTGTTTATTGCTACCACAGTGCTCATGCCTTTTGTAAAGATTCACCAAGGCCACAGACATCCCTGAAATTCACTGCACCTCCTTTCTTTCAGTCATATTCAAAACCTTACAATTTCCTTTTTCACACCTACAAACATCCCTCCCAATGGAAAAAAACCACCTGATCCTAACCATGAAAGACCCACTCAGAGGAAAGGAGCATCTCCGGTCCCCTCCCTGCTCCTAAGTGGATCTTGCGCTGAGCCACCTTTGGCCGAGGGGAACAGCAGGCTCCGTGCAGACATCTCCCCTCCTGCCAGGCAGGTGAAGTCACCCTCAGAGGTCTATAGATCCCAGCAAAGGAAGTGCCTTGGGCACAAGCACAGGAAAAGCAGCAGATGGTAAAGTTAAAAATATTCCCAGAGAACCAGAGCACCTCCCTATGCCACCGGATGATAGCAGGGGACCACTGCTGCTCACAGCCCCCCATCAGCCACCTGCTCAGCCCCTTGGGAATGAAGAAGCCCTCCCCAAGGAAAGAGCAGCAGGGAAAAAGCTGTAAAGCTCTGCTTGGAAGTCAGCAGCACGCAGAGAACATGCTGTGAAGCAGCCCAGCAGGGCAGGAGGCTGGGGAGCAGGGCTATAGAACCATCAGAGTTATCTGAGATTGTCTTTTACACGATTTGCTGTCCTGTGAACATGAAAACAGACTTTGCTGATGGGATTAAGAGGTGTGGCAGAGAAGAACAGACCCCTCCTCGCCTTTTTTCTTAGGGGGTTACCTTCTAGAAGGTGACTTAGAGAAGCTGTGCCAGACTAAGCCCTGTGGGACCTGCACTGACCTTCTGCAGCAGGGAAATTACAGGGTTTAATTTCTCCTCACAGGATGCAGTTCTTTTGAAATCAAATAATGAACTTTTCAACCCTTCTGCACATCTTTGAAAGCAAAAACAAAGCTCTAAAAGCAAACAGAAGACTCGATTCGAATCCTGCCAAATTGCCTACATCTGGTTATTGCTCAGCATTCCTGGTTAAAATGCTTTATTTTGCTGGAGCTGTTTTATAGACCTGACAAAATGTTGGAAATTTAAACTAACTCACACTCGTGTATGAAATGATCCCAGCTGCACTACCCCATTCCACAGGAACACTGCCTGGAGAGACGTTTCCATAGGCTGCCAGTCAGCAATTGCTGTTATCACCCAGATGGCTGATTTTATCCCAGGACTCAGAGGCTGAGGCTTACAAAGCAGCTCAGCTTTTTAGTGCCATGACAAGACATCCAGATAAAATGTCAAACTCCTGAAGTCACAACAAATCATGAGGTGGAGATAACCCTATCCTTCTCCAAGAACACCCTGTGCCCTGATCACCCTCATCTCCAGCAGAGACATTCAACCTGGAATGGAATACCCCGTGAGCCTCAATGTGAGCAAGCTTTGCTGCAACAGGCTCTAGCTGTGGCACTGGCAAGCTCCCAGCCCTGCTCAGGTTGGCTTTGCTCATGGTGCTGCAGCAGAAGGGTTCTGCTCTACAGCTGCTTTGGTACCTGCCTTCCATTTTTCATTGGTTTCTAAGCTGTGTTTGAATATTTCCCTGTGCTGCTGTGGCACTCCAGCATGTCCAAGGGAAAACCTGTCAGGTACTGCAGGGAGTTTCATTTTGTCTGGAATACTTGGAAAGAAATCACAAACATTTCACTGTTAAGTCTGTTTTCTTGAAATTGCTGAAAGAGATATTTTGCTCACATATGTCTCAACAGAAAACAGCTTTCAACGGAGGACTGCTGTTCAGAGAATCAACTGTTTTCCCTACACTGTCCAAAGTACTGTATGTTCAAAAAAGGAAGAGTAACTCACTAAATGTAGCTACTTAATACAGCCCCTCATCTAGGCTCATCACACCCTGCATATCCGTAATGATTTACAGATTCACTCCTCAGATGAAGATGAAGTCTTTCCTTACCTTTGGATTAGTTCTCTGCTGCAGTCTTCTCTCTTCCCTCTCTCTTTGCAAACGCTCAAATTCTTCCCTGATTTCAGCTGGAGTTCTCTTCCTTTCCACAACCTGCTCAGAAAGAAACCCCAGAGATTACCAGAGAGAGGATGTTCAGGATATTGTCCTGCTAATGGGACAAGCCCCACTGACCTGCTGTGCTCTAACATGTTGCCCTGCTTCTACTGTAAGCCACTCTGCACTGACCTCAATGCTCAGAGTTTGGAAGCAAACACCTGGGCCAGATCAAATGGCAGGCATGAGAGAAACCCCTATGCTTTGAGAGAAAGTGATCTTGTTATTTCTATTCCCTTGACAAAATCAAGGCAAATAGCTTTCAAACCACAAGTACAAGATACTGCAGCACAGCCACTGCCAAAAGCTCTGTTAACTTCTCTGCTAGGTGTAGACACAAAAATGAGAATGACTGAAAGTTTCTGGCCTTAGGTAACTGATTGAGAAATTTGGGATTTTAGGCTACACTGTTTCACTTACATGGCTTGGGGAACAAGGGATTTAAAGCAGGTAACGCTCTAGGTATGGATAGAAAGAGTATTGGATTTGGCTTTTCAGAACAAGATCGAGTCTGCCACAGGCAACTCAAAACTGTTACATGCTGCCACCACTCTACATTTCTTACTACTAACTCCGAACTTGACCTTGGTACTGACCTGACCCAATACAACATGATTCTGCAGCAAGCAGCCTTGTGCAATCAACTAAGATGGGCAGAGGGTAGCAAGAGGACTTAACAGGAAAGCCACAAGTGGACAAGCTCTCTTTCAAAGCCCATAAAAACCAAATAATAATAACAACAAAAAACCCAACCCCAAAAAGCCCAGAAAGAAAAAGTAATTTCAAACTCAGAGGCAGCTAAGGCTGGAAAAAAGGGGGTTTCAGAGAAAAAAGATGAGACTCAATGGACAATAACAACACATCTATCTCAGACAAAGATGTTGCCTGTCACGGTAATATCCTATTAGGGAACTCTGAATGTCAGGCTTATTGTTCTCTTGTCAAGTGAAACCCTGAAGTATTCTTTGAAAATCCATCATGGTGTTGCAGCAGAGACAGAAATAACTGAACAAGGATGCCTGCAAACAAACAGGCATTTGTTACCATCGAGGTGTCAGTGCAGCTCGATAGAACAGAATGTCAGATAAAGGTGAGTTTAGTCGATTCCATAAGGTGCTACATTTCTCTCACCTCCCATCCTTCCATTTCCAGTCCTCTCCTCCCATATATGTCATAGATGGCTCTGGTCTGTGGATCACTAAGCACTGCAAGTTAAAATCAAAAGAGAGGAGAGAATTCAGTGTTTGGTCTTCTCAGACCAACACTCCAGTGTTCTTTGCAGTCCAAGCACAGATCCTGGAAATATGTTGCTCATCCAATTTTTATATTAAGTTCCATGTGTATTAACAGGACATACCGACTTTTCCACCAGCAAATTCCTGGTTTTTGGGGGGTTATTTCTTACTTCTAAAATCAGAAAGTGAAGAGAACACAGGAGGCATGCAGACTGACTGAATATGCAGAGGGGGTTTTAATGTTGCTTCCTCTGACAGAAGGGTGACACAAGCCCTCTAAAATCAATAGCACTATTAGCAATTCCATGATAGCAGTCCCTGCAAACCCTGTGGAGGACTGACACCCACCTCTGCCGAGCCCCTGGTCTTTGATCTCCATCATCATCTCTGCCCACTGACCCTCTCCCACCCAGTCCAAACATGTGGGACATGCCAAACACTAACGAAGGCACTTCCATGAAGTGGGTCATGCCTTGCCAAACATCAGCTACAGGGGAACTGCACAAATGCATGTGGAATTTGAATCTCTTAGAAAGCCACTGCTTTTGTCATGCATTGTTCCTCTGATTTACAGGGCAGGAAACAAAGCATCACTAAGTGTCAGCAAATTCAATTACAACTTTGGAATATTACAGATCTTCCTCAAGGAGCATGGAGATGCAGCCCTCCTGCTAAAAACCCCTGAACACAGTTTCTGCCAGTTTCAGACTTCCACTGACCTTCATAGGCCTGGTGCACGAGGTTGAAGAGCCGCTCCGCCTGTGTCTTGAGCTCGGGGTCCCTGTGCTTGTCAGGGTGGTAGAGCATGCATAGCCGGCGGTAGGCAGCCTTCAGCTCCTCCTGGGAGGCCTGAGGAGAGCAGTGAAACTCAATTGAAGCACAACCAACGGTGCCTGAAAAGGACCACGCTCAAGATGAGCCCTAAAAGAGAATCCCATCAGCCCATTACACTGCTTTCACTGATACAAAATGAGGAATGGACTTTTGTATCATTACATGAGGCAGTAAAATGTTCACCTACATTCACCAGTATTGTCCACACTACTTACAGTGCAACAAGGGACAGCAATAGCTCAGCAGTGCTTATCTAGGTACAAAAAGTTAAGTAAAAACCCCCAACAAACATACCTCATTTTCATTAAGCTACTACTGTCTCCTCAGTTCATGCAGAACAAGAGAAAATAAAATCACCCAGCCTCCTTCCAAAGACATGCGGTGGAAATGTATTGTGATGGCTCTTTCGGAATCAATGCAACAACCTTCCCTGGGCATAGGGAACAGGACACTACTTTGCTGTGCCAGGAGGCACACACAGAGCACAGTAACTGAAACACAACAGGGACCTGCTGGCCTCCTGCAAGGAAACACCACCCCTCTGCTACAGCAGGGCTTAGAGGGACAGGAATACACCAGCAAGGAGGGGGCACCCAGAAAACACCTTTTGAGAACAGACTTTAATGACACATATTCCACTCACTCTTAACACTCTTCAGCAATTGAGGCTTTTACAGTTTCCACAATTTCACTGTGGAAATAAAAGCCCCAAAAGCTCATTTCTTAAAGCAAGACCTTTTTTTCCAATCCATGGTAAGCAGAACATCAGTTTTCATCAAAGACATGCAACCATTTGTGCACTAAAGACAGAAATCCATTTGATTTTGAGGACAGCTTAGAATAAATGTTTTCTCTGCACATTTGTGCTATTTCAAGTCAATGTTTCTAAGTGATACAGCAAAATACCTGCCAAATTTGCTGGCCCCAAGACAGCAAGGATAGCTACAGATGGGCTTTTTTCTTCTTATTACCTTTGTGCTTTCTCAGACATAGAATTTAAACTCGGCTGGGAAAGCAGGGGCACATACGGGCCTAAGACAGCCTTCTTTAATCAAATTAATGATAAATGGTTTAATGTGCTATTGATTATCTAATAGAAACGAGCAGTTTCATTTTTCATAGATGTCACGTTCAATAAAACATTAGCTTGGGCATTTCATCATCATTGAATAGCTCAGGTCACTGGTTCAATATTTCACGAGCAATAGCCTCTTAGGAACTGCTGCAGGAATCCTGACATCCTCTCAAGCTGCAGTGAAACGTGTGAGTCGGGAATAATCATATACAAGTTACATTTTCATTACCAAAATCCGCAGGCACAATTCAAAGATGTCCCTCCCATCTGCCTACCTGGGGTCCGAACGGCTTCATTTAGCACCTCAAACATGTCAGCATGGCCTTAGTGCACTGGAATCTATGGAAGATGAACCATGCCATGCACACAGAGCCGCAGCACGGGGAGGCTCAGGGCTCACTGGTATTTTAAGCTGCTGCATCACACCAGGCTGGCTCAGCACACGGAAATGTGAGCATGCTGCATTCCACTGCTGTGCAGAGTAGTACTACTGAATTTAATTAGCAAGGGGTAATTAACAGAGCAGCTACTACTACTCTCAGTTGGAATCGCTCCCTTGAAGGCCATTTTAACTTGGTTTCCAGGTCCAAAACTGCCTTTTCTGGCCTGCCAAAGAACTGCCAACTTTGCTAAGTTAACTATTCAGCCTTCACTGTTAACCGCCCAGGCAGCTGCAACCCTCGCAGGGTTCCTGCCTCTGTTTTAACCTCCATGGCTGCACACTGCAGGAGGCTGAGTTACAGACGCTGCCGACCGGCCGCTGGATTTCAGTGGTGAAACACAGAGTTTTCTAAAGAGAGCTCAGTGCTCTGTACAGCATCAGGGAGTTCTACAAATGGAGCCACTGTTGGACACTTTCCCCCTGAAAATGGGAATTTCCACAACTCCTATTACACACAGGAACAACTCTCCAGTAAAAACTTTCTGCAGCTCAAACTGACAGAACCACTGACCAGTTTGTGTTGAAGGGACCTCAGAGCTCCTCCAGCTCCAACCCCTGCCACGGTCAGGGACCCCTTCCACTGGAGCAGGTTGCTCCAAGCCCCTGTGTCCAACCTGGCCTTGAGCACTGCCAGGGATAGGGCAGCCACAGCTTCTCTGGGCACCCTGTGCCAGCGCCTCAGCACCCTCACAGGGAAGAGCTTCTGCCTCAGAGCTCATCTCGGTCTCCTCTCTGGCAGGTTAAAGCCATTCCCCTTGCTAACATCTAGTCTGACATGCTGGAAAAAGCATAGTCTGTTTATAAACACATGCATACAGTACATATATATATATACACGTATATAGAGCGCTCTTGCATTTAACAGAATGAACTATTGACACATTGATACATGTCAATATATTGATACATATACAACACACATTTTACACATGTGGCTGACGTTTTAAGTACTGCTATTAAAGCAGGAATTACTCCTAACAGCCAAACACCTCCAGCACAACGAAACTGCACCAGTTCACATCTCATTTAATCTCAGCCGCGCCGAGGAACCCCTCATCCTCGGGCTGTTGTGCGGGTGTTTGCAGTATGCGGCACTGGGAAGGCGCACCAAGAGACCGCAGCGCCCTGCACTGACCAGGCTCCCTCCGAGACACCGGGAGCGCCACGAGCACCAAACCGGGGCCGCCTCCCGCCCACCCGCGGGACACGCGAAGGACGCGGGTCACGGCCCGCGCTGCTCGGGGCCGACCCGGCCCGGCTCCGCGCGGTATCCCCGCCCGGCCCCGCCGCACCTCCCGCCGCACGTTGAGCAGCCCGTAGTAGTCCTCGTTGTCCGGCACCTCCTCCGCCAAGGCCGCCGCCATCTTCCCGACCTCTCACCTCACGCCGCTAGCGCGGCTGGGCGGGCTCGACGGCGGACAAACGGCGCTACCGCGCCCCCCAGTGGCGTGGAGGATTGAGAAAGCTTGTACATGCGCTCGAGTGCGCTGTGATGTTTGCGCATGCGCGGGGAGGTCCCGCCCAGAGCGCCGTGAGGCGAGGCGGCGGCGGCGGGACGCGCGGTGAGTGCTCGGCGTGGTGTGACTCGGCCCGGCCCGGCCCGGCCGGGATCCGTTCGGTCCGCTCCGGCCGTCGGGGGTGCGGGAGCCTCTCGGCACCGGTGGGTCCGGGCCCCTGCCGGGAGCGGGGCTGCTTGCTGCGCACTGGGGTGTTTTTTGCGCCCCTCAGCGCCTCTGTCCCGGGTTGGGGGGGGGGGGCGGCCTCCCTGGGTGGGCGGCCCTTTCCCGCGTTGCTGAGGCGCTGCAGGCGCTGCCCGGTACATCCCTGCTGTGCCTCGGTCCTGTGAGCAGCTCCCGGCTCTCAGACTGACTCGCNGGGGGGCGGCCTGCCTGGGTGAGCGGCCCTTTCCCGCGTTGCTGAGGCGCTGCAGGCGCTGCCCGGTACATCCCTGCTGTGCCTCGGTCCTGTGAGCAGCTCCCGGCTCTCAGACTGACTCGCAGAGTCCCATGCAGCGTTGTCCGGTCAGATCGGGGTTGCACGGGCTGGCTCAGCCCTGTGGAGCCCGCTGACGGGGAGCAAGGCCTCAGGATCAGGGCTCGCTTGCCTCCAGGAGAAATGGAGCTGCTTTGGCTTTTCACCACGGAGAACGTGGCCGCGGGGTTTGTGCTCCAAGAGCACGGTCTTGGCGGCGGGCTCACCACGAGAGGGCGCTCGGCGAGTCCTGCCCGGTAGAGAAACGGGGAAATGCCCCAAAGTGTGGCGAGCAGGCAGGTACTAGGAGAAGGGGTTCTCCGTCTGTGCTTCAGCCCGTGCTGCCTTACAGAGCACGCTGGCAGGTCCCAGTGTTAATTGGCTTTATTGCTGCCATAAGGAGTTAAAGCCTTTCCTGGCTTTAAAATAAAGCTGGAGGGTGGATGTTCCCCAGTGTCTAAGTGTGATGTTTGAGTAGGGGATGCTAGTGATGTTGGCGTAGTGCTATCTAAAGGAGCAGCAGTTGAGAACCTCTCACTGACATCAGTGCACTCTAAAGCTGAAGCAGTATTTTCCTATCTCAACACTTAGCTGATCTGTTTTGGATTTGATCTTCATGTAACTTTTGTTTGAAAACAGGAGTGGTTTAATATTTAGTAAGTTGTTTTCCAATCCAAGTGTGGTTAACATGGAAGTATTGATTGTGTTACAGAAGTTCCCCTGTGCTCGCAGTGAGGTGGAGGGCTGAGAACACACGAGGTGGAAAACCACCTAGAAAAGGGTCTATCTGATGGGATCCTGGTGGGATTCATGAGCTGTGTGGCCCTCAGGGCTGTGGCAGCATTATTGAATACCTCTCCTGCTGCAGCACTCGCTGCCAGCTCTGACCACTGTTCCATTTGTGCCACCAGGGATCCAGAGGAAACTTTTGGGAACAGTCCACAGAACTTGGCAGGGAGCTACAGGAGAGAAATACAACTTTGGGGAGCTGAATATGAACTGTGCTTTCTAAGCATATAGAGAGAGCTTTACATTTACCAGTGGAAATGTAATATCCATGGCAAAGAGCAATGTGGGAGGAAAAAAAGAAAGGAAAAAAGAAAAGTGCTTGTTTGTGATGTACTGACTTGCCAGGTTTGCTTCAGGGTGAACATTCCTTTTGTCCGCATTGCTACGCGCAGGTTCTGCACGTGGCACAATAAAGTGCTATGGTGCTGTGATCCTTCTGAGGAGGGAAGCAGACTCTGGGTTCATTGGAAAGCATCTGTATGCATTGAAAGGGTGCATGTGGAGTTCCAGTGTTTCTGAGCTTAGGGAAGTGAGCAGTGCTGTGGGGTGGGAAAGAGGCAGGAGCCATCCCTGTTCCTGTCTGGAAAACCAGGTTGGGAGCTAAAAGTTGTTTAAAGCTGCAGAAAACATCAGTGCTGTGTTTCTCCAGGGTACTGGCAAGGGGCAGAGGTGACCCAGGGTCAGTTTTGCTGTTTTAGAGCCAGAAGTACCAGTGAGCCCTTCCATCTCCTGAATCTTTTCTCTGAGCAGGATGGTGAATGGTTTTCCCTTGTGTGGTGTGAGTGGAATTGTGTAGTTGTGGCTGGAATATTGCCCCCACACAAAGTGTTTTCTTGCTTATATTAACTTTAGTTCTATCTCAGCTCAATAGTGGGAAAAACTGGAGAGTGCCATAAATTGAGCTGAGCTTGTCCAAGCTGTCATGTTAGCACCTGAGGGAGCTCCTGCCTCCTAATGACCAGAGGAGAGTGTGCTGAGGGGGTCAGTGTCATCTGGGTGCCCTTTGGTTACATTCACTGCCCCTCTTCATAGCCAGATTGATGCCGACTGCTGAATTTTAGCAGAGGTCGTCTTGGTCCCATTTGTTAGTACTAGAAGTCCATAGAGATAATGTCTTTTCACGTATAAAAGATGCTATTGATTTTCTGTTACTGTTGTCCTGAAATGTGCACAGTGTGTCTATGGAGCAGTGACAATCCTCCATCAGTAGCTTTATGGGAGAAGAATGGTTATTGAATCTCTTCCCATAAAATATAATCTCTTTCTCTCTTCCAGAATTTCCCAGCTCCTCTGGGAGTCCCTCACGTTATCTCTGAGAAAATTGATTTTTTTTTTTTGTCTCTGCTTTGTACACTTGTGTTTATTTTTATTTTTAATTTGGTTTGTGTGATATATGGAATGAAGGATTCCCTAACATCAGGCATGCTCTCTGTGTTGTATTCCTTCTTTTCCATATCGATTGACACTTCCAGAATGTTTTAAAATCAAATAAAGATGTTGGCTTGGCACAAATGTCTCTTGTTGTTGCTGGAAATGTTTTCACTCTGGGGGAGTCACTGCCCTGCTCTTTCCCTCCAGGCAGGTCTGAGCTTTTCAGCTGCTTACAGGTAAATTTGGGGTAAGTTTCTGGAATCAACACAGGCTGATTGCTTTCTGATGAATGACACCGTAGCAGAGCACACAACTCGCAGTGCTGCTGCTCAAGGAGCAATGGTCTTTGAACTTGAACAGTGGCAGAAATACCCTGTCAAATTTGTCCTTTCCTCAGTGCAGCAAATGACTGACTATGGGACTTTTTCCTTTCAGGGAGGAAACGGCAACATGAATTCATAGATGATGAGTAGGATGCCAAAGCCAGAGATGACAGTGCTCTTGAAGAAATGCTGGGTAGAGCAAAAAGGTAAAAGGAACAGCTAATTGAGTGCATTTTGAAACCTTCCTGTTGCCCTTCATGGGGCACTGCCCCTTGGGAGGCAAAGGCCACCCCTCAAACCTGAGCTGAGTTCCCTGAACTTCCCTCTCCTCCGTTTTGCATGAGATCCCAGTGGTGCCCCTCACTCCTGACCCACGCGCTCTGTGCTCGGGTCTGTACCCAGAACCCCTGTGGGACTCGTATGTTCCAGTGTGTCCCTGCATGTACCCACCTGGCCTGACAGTTGTGCCAGGCTCTGCTCCTGTGTGTGGTAATGAGAAAAAAGAGAGAAGGGAGAGATGCACTCATCCTGCTCAGGTGCAGCCAAGGCCATTGTCCCGAGGTGATGGTTCAAGGCCACGTTTGCTTGTACCGTGTTGTGCCTGAAGCCTGTGTGGCGGCAGTGCTTGAAGTGCACAGTGATCAGGTTGCCTCCATGAGGGCTGAATTGCTTTCTGCTGCTCTGATGCCTTTTACTGCATTTTGTGTTAATGCTGTTGAGATGCCCAGAGGAATCGGTGCTTATTGGCTCTTTCATTCCCAGAAATCATCTCTGTAACTGAGGCGTGATCGTCCACTTGGGGACTTGGGGAAGTAAGAGGCAGATTTAATCACACCTGCGGAGAGCTGTGCTGTAGAAAGGCCTTTGCTACTCACTCACTTTACTACTTATCCAGTGTTAGCAGAAGTGGCTGAAGCCACTGACAAGCAGCAAGAAAATCCTCATTAATAGCATAGCTCTCCTTGGGATATCTTCATGCTTGTTTGTGGAAGACTGACTTTAATCCCCCAAAAGTCAAAAGCAAACTGCCCTTGAAAATGTTCCTGGTTGTAGTCTGTGGGTTGCCCCCTGCCCCTTGGCTCTTCCTGGCAGCAGCTATAGGGACAGAGGGCATTTCTGTGCCAAGGGGAAGATCTTGGTAGTAGTAGTAGGAGCAGGAAAAGGTGTGAAGGGTGAGTAAGGTGTGACTAGTTGGCAGACATAGATATCAGTTCTTTTGTGCTAGATGTGAAATACTTTCCTGTTGTTGCCATAAGGAGCTGCTCTGCATGCTACAGGATGCCCTTAAATCCTTGTTAAGTTTAGGCCACGTGTCTCAGGAGAAGAACAACACTGGGTTAACACTCTTGGTGAAAGAGTTAAGATTTCTCCTTTGTCCTTTGGGAAATGTGTCCATGCTTGATTTATTGTATAAATAACATGAAATATGAGTGTTTTTTGAGGTGGTCATAACTGGTGTAAGCTCTCATACAGATAAAATACAACACAATGAATTGATACCATTTTTAGTTTTAATAACACCAGAGCTGAGGATGCAAGCATACTTAAAATAGTACTTAGCAAATTTCTGCTGCTGTCAATCCATATTTTGGGGATCTGATAGTTTTGTTCCTTATTTTTCTGCATGTGTGTTATTGAGCTATTTCTGTAAACTCGGATGTAAATCTGTTACGCTCTTTGAGTTTTGAAATCCTTCCCCATCAATCTGGAAAGCTGTAAGGTTGCTAAAACTGGAGTACAGTCAGCGTTGGCAGGGAGCTGTGTGTCCTCATGGTCGTGCTGGTTCCCCAGAGCTTGCAGCATTCCCAGTTCCTCCTGCTCACTGGTGGCAGTGGCAGCAGGGAGCTGTGTGTTAGAGCTCTGTGTCCATGTTGGTTTATGTTGGTGCCACTGAAGGTTAGTGCAGGGATTGTGGTGTGGTGCTGTTGCTTTAAGGTGGCTGCTGGCCATGAGCTGTGCTGAGCGTCACTGTTGCCAACGCCGCCGGCACCGCAGCACGTGCTGCCTGCTCAGCAGTGCCTGGAACGCACAGATAGGACCAGATTTGGCATCAGCACAATCACTGCTGCGGGCACTGCCAGCTCCTCGCTCTTTCTTCTTCCCTCCAGCACGTGGTATTTTATATGACCCCGAGGACAGACAGTTGTCTACTAGACTGGCATGTGGGGGTTTGTTTTGTGTCAGTCCTGTCAAGTGTTCAGGTTTCAGTGGTGGGGAAGCCCTGGGAAATGCATGCTCTGTTTTGCTTGGTGTCCCGCTGATGCTCCAGCTGGCCAGGGTAAGTGAGTGGTGGCAACAGTAGGAGTTAGTGCCCCGGGAGTGATTCAGGTGCTGTGGTCTGGTAGATTGAGCTCTCTAGCTAGCAGAAGGGGGTGCTTAGCTGAGAGTCACATCCTGTCATCCAGGATTGTAGCACTTGATGCAAATTCTCAAATGCAAGTGGAGCTTTTCAAAGCACCTAATATTATGTTTGTGTTTAGTCTGCATCTTGCAAGCAAACAGGAGAGGAAGGTGAATCACTGACTTGTATGCTTTGATCTTAAAATTCAGTATTGCTCCTTTGCTTGTAAGTGGTTTGTCAGACAAAATTTCTTAGTTGTTGTATTTGCAGATCTCGACCTTGGTGTCAGAGGGATGGCAGCTGCAAGAGATGTGGTTGGAACCACGGCTGTGTCAGGAAACATTGGTCATTGCATGGAGCTGATGCCACTATGGCACTGAAACCTCCTTGTCATTCATGCAAACTGCAGCTGTTTGGACTGTGATGGGTGCGTGAGGTTGGGGACATAATTTCATGCCCCTGACTTCCAGCCTAACTGTAAGCATGCACCAGAAGTGCATTTACTCTGGACCCTGCAGATGCATGTCTGAAACGTGCTCCTCAGGCTTGTTATCCAGGTGACTGCCCAGTTCCAACGATCCCATGCTAATTTCTGCATCCAAGATCTCTTTTCTCTTTATACTTCTAGTTGATGTTGACTAATGGCTAATCCTACAGCAGGATTAACTTTTAGTTTTAATATTATTAGAAATATACTTGATTTTTCTTTTAAGCAGGAAGAGGTGCTATAGAAGTTGACATTGTGCAACACTAGGTCATGAGTTTTACTGTTTAGTCAGAGATGGGAGCCGAAAGGCATCACGGCAAGTATAAAAGCAAATTCCAGTATTAATAGTTCTCTTCCCAGCTAAAAAGAAGTAATTTTATGCATAGTTCTTTTCTTTAGGAGCACTTGCTAATTTTGAATGTGTCTCCCACTCTAAGGAGTCAGTGGGAGTTACTTTAAGCTGCATTTTGTGGTTACTATAGGTGAGCTGGTAGTATGTATCTAATCCTGGGTGCTGCTGTAGTGTTGCTCAGTGCACGGTGAGGGCTTTTTTTGGCAGAAATAGTCCTTTAAATAAACATTAAATACAGACACTGTATATAAATCAAAGTGATTTGCCATCATTTAACAGCTTGGGAAGGACCTGTTTCAATTCATAGTGCAGTGAAAAGGGTAATCCGTGTAGGGATGGTCTGTCCTTGCCCCTGTTCTGCAGTTCTGACAGGATTACCTGCCTGGTTTTACCTTTGTGCTGTCCCAGGCTGAAATACTTCACATTTCACACTGTGGGTACTGTAAATAATTGTTATGCCTGTCTTAGCAGCTGCAGATTGTATTGTTGTTGAATAACAGGGCTCTTTCATGGTCTTTACTCCTTTACATCTTAATTTTCACTCTGCTGCTGAAAATGTAGGAACTGGTTTAGTCCACTTGAGGGGAAAAAAAATATTACTGTTCCTGACTTTAAAGGGAGGAAGCTGAGGGGAAAGTCAAGAACTCACAAATGAAACCATGTAAGGATGGTTTGGCTGTTCCTGTGTGTTTGCTGCATGTACTGTTTGTGCAATTCTCCTGGGTCATATAGGAAAGAGTAGTTTTCATGGTTGGACAAGGTTTAGGCAAATCTAGAAAGAAAACCCAACTGTGTAGCTAAAACTACTGAGAAGATATTAAACCAATCATTTTTGTTCATAAGGACTGCTGTGTATCCTTGATGACAAGGAAGAAAAGGTTTAGTGTAATAAGGCACTGGGCTGAAACCCAGGAGAGAGAACTGGAGTAGCTGCATTGCCATGGTGCTCCTGCAAGCAAAGCATGAGTCTAGCTGTTGATACTGGGATTACACTTCCATTGGTTTTATCTATTCTTAAATAGTGATGAAAAAGTTCCTTCTCGTGAATGTGTGGCATGGCAGAGCCCAGTCGTGGTAGAGCCCTTTACGCGCTTTCCGCAGTGATGCTCTTTGGAAGCATGAATGCTGTTGTTTGTCAGTGGTGCTTCATTTGCTGGACACATAATAGATCACAGGAATTTGTGAACTAGAACTTGCTCTGGGAACTCCAGGGCAGGCTGTTGGGCTGTGTCAGCACTTCCTCTGGAGCAGACTGACTCACTTCAGTTTGCCTCTGGCTTCCAGTTCCTGAGTCTACATGGCTTTGAACACCTCCTGCCACTGCTAACAGCATCCATTGATTGTCTTCCATTACTCATTCTTCTGTTTCCAGTGCCTGAGGGTGACATTTTCATACCTTGGTGACTAAAATCAGGCTCCTAGATCTGTATTTATTCAGTTAATATAGACAGCAGTCCAATTTCAGAGGAGTTAAGTACCCTGGAAAAGATACTTGTTTAAAAGTAGGAACAGAAATTTAGGAGCATACCTTTAGGGATCTGAGACTTCAGTGTACTTTTCTGTTACTATTTGCTTCAGCTCTCACTGGAGATCTGATGTCAAACTAACCTGGAGATTGCTCTGGCTTCTATGTGCTGAGGGGGAAATTGGAATTCCAGACAATGGCATTTTCCTGGACTACTCTTGGTCACTGTGTGGGTTTCTGTGTGTGCTGTTGGTGGTGTTCAATGAGCTGGTGCTATCTCTGTTGTGGAGCAGCGTTTCTGGGCAGAGAGGTCAGGATGTGGGGGGGAAAGCATTCCCAGAGAGTGGGAGCCAGGTGATACAGCTCATTATAGGATGATTACAGCTTAAAAAAGATAGATAAAAACCAACCCTTCCACGTACCATACTGGAGACTGCCCTAAAGTAATAAGTGGGGCTACCACGCATGACAATCACATTACCTCTTTAAACTGAATAACTGGATTGTCCTCTTATACCAGAAAGCAAAAAGAAATGTCCTGAATATACTGTAGGAAATTGTCTTTACTAAATCGAGCCCAGCATTTATGTGCACTGTATATATTATTTGATTCTGACAGAATTACATGAATGGGGGGAGGAGGAAATATTGTTAATGTAATTTGACTACCAGAGTAAATCACAGCCTAATTATTCTTTTTTTTTCCTGGCTAAAATTAGAATTTGATATAATGGTCAATAGACATTTTCTTTAATTTTTGAGACAGGATTTCTAATAGCTAATCCAAATGAACTGGAGAAAGTTGCTGCAGAATGATAAAAATAAATTATGTGAATTCTGTGGTGACTTACTGGTAAATCCCCTTAGTTGGAAACTTTAATTTACCTCATATTTCAGTTTTCTTCTTCTCTAACTGGTTTATGGGTGTATATTAGAGCAAAGTAATTGTTATTTTCTTAGTGCCACCAGGGTGCTTAGAGCATGAACCAAAGCAAAGACAGAACCTGGCTTGTCCTCATAGGGAAATAAAGGACTGAGGACACAGATCTGCAGCAGTGTGCTGGAACTTGGCACCTCTTAAGTCAGTTCTGAAGCTGTTGGATATGGTACTGAAGTAAATGGGGCTCCAGCACAGCAACCTCCCAAGGCAGGTGTCAGCTTCCCTTTGGAGTTGGTGCCTGTGTAGAGGAACAAAGCATGCGCCTGGTTAAACAGGTAAATACAGTGTTCCTGTTGAGACCACTGGCTTCAGTACCTACAAAAACTTTATGAGGCTTTGCACGGCAAAACCATCCTTCCTCCAGGGGCCATTAAAATGGCGTCAGCTCTGGAGTTACGCTTTGGCTTAGTCTGGCATGAATTCCCTGCAGCCAACGGAGTTTTGCCGGAGATGATTTGAATGTAGTGTTTCTATTTCGGAGGGAAATAAATGGGCTCGGAACAGCAGCAGAAGCAGGGAGAAGAATGGATCTGAAGCCTGGGATATGGAAGATGAATGAGTTCAGCCTCCCACTAGGGTAGTATAGAGCTTCATTTGATCTGAGAATAATCTGGTACTTTTAGTTCCTGGTCATGTCTTCTTCAACTTCCACACGTCATTCTGGGCAAGTTATGTGGCTGGCAGAGACCTACATTGGGACTTCGGTGGCACGCTTGATGGAAGGTCCATGCTCAAATCACATCTATAATATTTCACAGAGTACATGTCTCTGGAGAACCTTTTGGAAGAAATGTGTCTTTTGGGATGTTTACCTGGTTCTGGTGAACCTGGGGATTGGCAATTGCCCTTCTCAAGGGCAGTGGGATGTTGTGGGTTATGCACACATTGACTTGGTTAAGTCTTGGGCTCCTTCTTAGGAGAAATAGCTCTTGATTCTGTAAGTAGTGAGAGGAAAGGACAAACCCATTTTCATTTCTGTCATTGTGAGGGATTCTTTAAGCATCTGTACTCACAGTTTTCAGAGTATTTTTGTGAAAACACTTGGCATTCCTTGCTTCTAAATCATGGAGCTACTGTGCAACCAATTCAAAGGAACGGGGTTCCAGCCTTGTCATTACAGCTATTAAAACTGCCTGAACTGTTTTGCTTTTTGATGCTTGCCATAGCAACGGTGGATGTGTAATTTGCTGAATATCCGTAACAGGGCATTTGAATATATTCCTTACAGTTTTACTCCTGCATATAAGTAAGTGTGCCAAATGGGCACGTTAACCCACTTAACCAAAACAGAGGCACAGCTCCTGGGAATGACAATGAAGAGATTGTTTTTTAAAGAACTCTTCTATTTCACCTCTTAACAAAACCCCTCGACCCCCAGACATGGAAGAGCAGCACCTTTATCAATGTGCTGTTATCACTTCTCATGATTCACATTGCAGAGACTCTGGCACATCTTCTTCCTTGCTGCTTATCAGCTGGTGACAGATCTGTGTGTGTGCCCCTGGAAAGGTAAGAGTGACCCAGTTCAGTCTGAACCCCCCACGCACAGAATCTCTCTGCCTCAATAATGATCAGACCTTTGATTTTTAAGCAGTGAGGAAGCTTGAAAGATACCAGCAGCCCTTCAATTAAAATGGCTTCTTTCTTATCATTTTATTGCACAAGGAATTGAATTAAAATACTTGGGACTTTGCTGGCACGCTTGATGAACAATCTATGTTCCAGTAGCATCTGTAATATTCCACAGATCCCATTGCTGGAATCACCTATATGCTACTATTAACATTACGTATGGTTTCAGGTGTATAAGGTTCAGTTTGTTAGGGTTTTTTTAGTCCTGGTAGAGAGGTTTATGTTGAGGAAGAGAAGCAGTTCATTAGCTGCATGGAGCAGAGTTCATACAGTACTTCACTAGCCCCTTAAGAATGCTGCTTTTGTCCTTATCCTGCACATTCTCATCATCTGTATGGATCGGAAGGATCCATAAAGGATCCATAAAGGAAGGACAGTGCTCCTGAAGACACTTGACAAAGCAGGTGACGCTGCTGTAGAGCCAAGGGAGGTTGTGTTCAGTCTGGAAATGGAGCTGCTGCTGCGCCATCCTCCTTCCCCAGGCTGTAGGGGCTGAGGGAACATTTAACAGCCCCAGAAACTCATCAGCCAGAGCACGAGGACCTCGTTGCTCTCATGAGCCATAGAAGCCAGTGAGAACTGCTCGGAGAGGACAGCGATGGACTGTGTACACATGCAACTGATCTGAGTTTAACAGTGTTTCTGGGTGATCTTATGGTTCAGCCCATGCGGAAAGCCTCTGGTTGGCTCTTCCCAGAGCATGTAAGTGAATGAAGCATTGAGGGCTGTGCTCGTCTCCCTGGAAAGGAGGGAAAGACAGTTGTGGCAGCAGTTGCTGTCTGATGCTTGCATCAGGAGATCAGCTTCCATCTCTTCACTGCAGAGATTCCCATCTTCAGCTGGTATTCCTTGTTTGCCATAATGCAAACTGTGAGGAGCGCCAATGGTGTGGTTATTTCATGTCTGCTCAGCATCTTGGAAGGCTATCCAAGGAGAGACATTCCCTAGAACTCATCAAAAACATGATGGCTCCTTGCAAGTGGAAGAGCTTCCAGCATAACTTGAACATCTGAAGGAAACAATTTTCTCTTGATCCTGTAGCCGCACTAATGCCTGTGTGTGTTTATAGGACAGAGCATACGGGATTAGCTGTGTGAGACAGTCGTTCTGGAGCCTCCTCCAATGTGCCTTTCACACTCCATGAGATTAGCAACCACTGAAAACAGGGAAAAGGAATTTTCCTTTTTTCTGCCTGAGAAGAGCCCCATCACCCTCCACCTCTTTCGTCTTGGCTCAGAAGTGGCCCAGTCCTTAGCAAACAGGTCTTCTTTAACAAGTTCTGCTCCCATGAGGATCGGAGGGAAAATATCCTTTTTGGTGTTTAGTCACACACATCAAACGAGACAACCGCGTGGATCCTCATTTGCATGGCGCAGGCATTAGATGTGGTCCAGTTACGCGAGCTCTGTGTGCGAAGGGATGTGCTAGGACCTTCAGGCTCCGGGGAAGCGGGACAGGAGCGATAACCTTGGGTCTCGGGCGACTCTTTAGAAGCCCTCGCACCCCACCCCACCCCACCACCCGAGCGGGTCCGCTCCGCACAACGGGACAGCCCGTCACCCGTGAGACTTCCTCAGGCTTTACACCTCGGCTGTCGTTGCGGCCACCGGCGCGTTCAGCCCCGCGTCAGGCCGCCCGCCACCGAGGGCTCCGGCTTCGGGGCAGCGCTGGAACCCTGCGGGGGGTTCGGTGCGTCCCGGCCCGGTCGCGCCGCGGAGCTGCCCCGCCGGTCGGGGGGTGGAGCCCGCGCGGGGATTGGCGGACGGGCCTTGGGGTGCGCCAATCACCGCCTTTGTTTAGGGTCACAGGGCGCGGAGGGGGCGTGCGCCCGCCGGGGCAGCCCGCAGCCAATGGACAGGGCAGGGGGCGGAGGCGCCAGGCTCGCTCTCCCTATTGGCCCCGCTCACGGTCACTCTGGCGGGCGGCGCTCGCTCGTTGGCTGCCGGCGCCGGCGGCTGCGTGCGTCATTCGGAGCGTCCCGCTTCCTCCGCGGTGCGATTGGCCCCGGTGGCCGTCAGTCGCTCGGCGGAGCTTCTTGAGTGGCCTCCGCGGCCGTCAGTACAGCGCTGCGAGCGGCCCGCCTCCTCGTCCCGGCGCCGCCGCTGAGTGGCTGCGGAGCGTGTCGCTGAAGCGCTGCCGCGCGCCGGTTGGCGGGAAGAGCTGTCAATCGCGCCCATCCCCTCCGAGCACCCGCCTCTCGCCCGCCGCCATTGGCCGCCGAGGGTGTCAGTGCAGCGGCTCCCCCAATGGGCGGCGCGGGGTGTGCGCCGTGCGCGCGGGGTGGCCGGCCCGGCGGCGGCGGCAGCGGGAGGAGGCGGCGCGCGCCTGGGTCCCGGTCGCGAGGAGGCGGAGGAGGATGTGGCGCGCGGAGGGGAAATGGCTGCCGAAAACAAGCCGGAAGGTGAGAGCGCGGCCGGGGCCGGGGCCCGCTCCGCGTCCCCGGGACGCGCCCGGCCTGCCCGCCGGGCCTCCCCTGCCCCCGCCGCGGGGCGGTGGCGGCGAAGGCCGGGCCGCGCCGCGCGAAGTTTAGCGGTGGCGGAGGCGCCCCTCGGGGCCGTGCCGGGGCTGTTGAGAAGGGGAAGTGAGCGGGGTGGGTGGGGGGGAAAGGCGCGGGCGGGCCATGTGCGGCGGGCAGGCCGCGTGGCGCCGGGGCCGCGGCGGCCGGGCCGGGTGTCGGGCACGCCTCCCGCCGCCCGCCGGCACGTGCCCGCCCGCCGCCAACATGGAGGCTGCGGCGGCGCGGGGCGGTGCAGGGCGCGGCGCGGGGCTTGGGGCCGTCGCTCGCCGCGGACGGGGCTGGGCTCGCCGCCGCCGCCTCCCGGGGTCACGCCGCGCCGGGCCGGGCCGGGCCTGCTCGCGCCGCCCCCGCCGGCTTTCCCCCCCCCGTTCCTTTTCCTCCCCTCCCCCCGCGGCGGCGGCGTCGCACGTGCCTCGCGGGCGCGCGCCCGTCACGAGCGGGGCGGCTTCGTCCGCGGCCCCGCACCGGGGCCTCCGCGCCACCGGGCACGAGGCGGGCCGGGGGTGGGCGCTGCCGGGGCGGGCGGATCGGCGCCACCCGGAGAGCGGCGGCCCGGAGGTGAGCGGCGGCGGCGGCGGCGGGGGGACCCTGCCCGGTGCGGCCATGGATGGGGGTAAAGGGGACGGAGACGGGAGGAGTCCCGGGTGTCCAACTCCGGGCGAAAGTTACCGGCGCGGCGGGAGCCGGGGCGCGCCGTGTCCGCAAGGGGGAAGCGCTGCTCCGCCCGCGCGGCCCCCCCGGCGGCATCCCGGGACGGGCGGCTCCCGCGGCTGCTCGCGTTGCTCCGTGGTGGGGGTGACCGGAGGTGTGCCCAGGCTGGCTGTGGGACGCGCTCCGGGCTCGCCGGTGCGGCTGCCCCGGTTCATGGGCATTGCCCTGATTGACGGGCATCACCCCGGCATCGGTGTGAACGGGGGTCCGGGGCTGCTCGGTCCAGAAGCGGTGCCCGGTGTTGGGGCATCCATCTTATGGAGCAGGAGGTGGAAGGAAGGTCACGGTTGGGCTGCCTAACCGAGGTCGGTAACTCGGGAATGCCTCGTGAACGTATCCGGCTCTGTTCGGTGCCCTGGGGAGCTGCGCTTATCGCACAGATTCCATAGCAAATGTAGTTCCTCTTTACCGGGAAGCCCCTTCCCAGGACACAGTGTGCGCATCCCATCTCCTCTACTGGGCGTTTGTTCCCAGTGCTTTGGGAACACCAGGATTTTGGTTTATCTCCTGCTCGAGCAGCAGTGGAGGTTCTGCCTGCAGGGTTGCACCTTGTCCAGCACGATGGAGGCTGAGCACTACGGAAATGGACATTCTAAGTAGTGATAGTGACGATGAACGTTGTCAGCTTCATGTTTTATGAATCATTTTGATGCTTCCAAATTCATTAGTTCCATCTTTACTGTGGTCTGGAAAATGCCAGCTTCATTCTCTTCTCATTTGAGCTGAAGTAGATGATGAAGTGCACCGAGGTGGTGCGAGGCCGCTGCTTGGCAAAGGGAGGGAGGAGGGAATCGGTGTCTGTCTGGACTTCATAGCTTAAACCGTGCCGTTCCAGTTCTTTCATGGACAAAAGTGCTGCCATCGAAGGATACTTGGACTCAGTTCTCAATTTGGGCTCCCTGTGCCCACATATGGTGACATTTTTCCTAGGTAGAGCCGTACAGAGCCATGCAGGTCAGTGCTCCTTGACTCCAAAGGTGATTTGTCCCTTATGCTCATTACTTGATGCAATGTTTGTCATGGTCGGTATTGTTAATTGGCTTTGGTGGGCCCACACTGGTTGTGGTGGGCTGCTGGTTGCTCTTGGCTGGGCAGTGGTGGGAAATGCTGGTGTTCAGGCCAGTGGGGTTCCTGTATAAGCTCCCGGAGCAGCTCCTGTGCTGACCCAGTTCTATGGTCTACTCTCAAGGAGGTGAGATACAAACCATTCATTCCTTGAACTTAAACTCCTCTTGTCAGAACCTGAATTAGGAATCATTCTAAAGTGTGATTCAGGACAGGAGTTTCAGCAGTGGCACAGGTACTGAGGAGAGAGCACAGACTGCTTTAGGTCTTGGTTGCTTTCATACTTACAAGCCAAATGTAACTGGCAGTGGCAGGTACATGGTGCAGAGCAGCATGGCTGTTCTTGGGGAGGATCTGCCCCATCCACCCATGGGGCTGTGATGGGAGCAAGCTTCATGAACAGCTCTGCTGGCCTACTTAGTGTTGGGGGCTTCCTGTTCAGCTGTGGCCGAGGTGGTTGAGGGTCTCATCAGTGCCCTTGCTACAGGAAAGGCCTCTGCATCTCCGGAATGGGGTGAGTTTCCTCTTTGATCCCATTGGGTGCTATGCCCAAGAGGCTCTGGCTGTCCTTGGCAGAAGGTTTGGGATCTTGTAGCTTCTGTGTGCACCTAAAGTAGAAGCATGAGGGTGGCCCTCGGAGGTGCTGGCTCAGCAGCTGTAGTGCCCTGGACTCAGTGGGTTTGGGGTCTCCTTCCCATTGCAGGTGTAAAGTGTTTTAAAAGCTCAAACTGGAAACAGTGTGCAAAGAGAACCTTTGTGCTTCAGATTGCCCAGAGAAGCTGTGGCTGCCCCATCTCTGGCAGTGTTCAAGGCCAGGTTGGACACAGGGGCTTGGAGCAAGCTGCTCCAGTGGAAGGGGTCCCTGCCCATGGCAGGGGTTGGAACTGGATGAGCTTTAAGGTCCCTTCAACCCAAACTAGGCGAGGATTCATTCTATGGTTTTATGGCATGTTCTCGTGCACCAGCACCAGTGATGCCCTCGTGTTCACACCACACCAGGCTCAGTTACATGCAGTTGCATAGTCTCTGCTGATTCAGGCTGGGTCCGCAGTAGGTGGAATGTCTCTACTAGAGCCGAGGGGTTTTGGCGGCTGCTTGTGGTTTGTTGTGGAGGCTGACCGAGGCATTGGTTCCAGCTTCAAATGTTAGTGAATGCTGAGAGCCTGTTTGGGCAATGTGCCGCCTGAAAACAAAACAGTCCCCATTTGGTTGTTAAACAGCAAATATTTACTTCCCTCTGCGGAAGTGTTGCATAACGGTTTATTACTTGGACAAACCTGAGCTTGTTGGGAGCGTGACGGATGGGTTCTGCCACGCTTGCCGCTGCTGTCCCACGCTGGGCTGGGCTGTCAGGAGCAGGCCGGGCTGGAGCTCGCTCCAGCCACTGCTGGCCACAAAGTCTGCTCAGTTCCTGCAATTGGGTTGTCAGAGGTGGCGGTGAACCCCTACCAGTGAAGGGGCTGGTTCCTCCTGGGGGGCTGGACAGTGTCAGAGAGTGGACTCCAGTCACTTCTTCCAAACAGCAAGGAATAGCGTGTGTGAGATCCGTTTGTTTTGAGTCCTGCTGGTGCTGGAACCCTTTTTATACACGAGATTCCTGATGTAAGGCATGGGGCTCGTTTAAAACTCCACTTTTACATCCGATTCCACATCTCATTAATGATGCCCTAAAGCTTTGGCTCAAAGGGTTTTCAGGTTCTTTCCGTGGGGTTTTAAAGCTACCTCTGTAGAAGGGCTCATACAGCTATTATAACTCAGCCTTCATTTCCTGGATCAGGAATCAGCGAGAGGATTATGTACAGGTTAAAACAAATGCTTTTACAATTTAATCTTTAAGGAGTTGGTGCTAATTTTATGTTCCTCATGTTTTTAAAGGGCTCTTCTCAAACAGGAAGTCTTTGAGACCCACTTGCAAAGGTGTATCGTGTCAGAGGAAGGGGAAGCAGTTCTCCTACCTCTCTGTCCAGGCAGCCTTCAGAAGGAGGCAGCTGGAACGTGACCTTCTTTTCCCAGTGTCCCTTCTGTCTGCTTCAGTAAACCAAATATATCTGCAGGGATATAAAGCCCACAACAAACCCAAACCTTTCCAGGGTGCAAGATGAAGGGGGTACAGCACATTGTGGGGTTCTGTGCTGGTTAATTAAACCCAACACTTCCAGCACCTTCCTGCAGCTGCAGGGTTTCCTGCCTCCCTCTTCCTCACCTTGCTGAGGTTTGGCTTTCTGGTTTTTATCCCTCATTTGTGTCCTGTTTTCACCCTCCTGCACCTCATCAGCTCTGCCGTGTGTGTGAGACACATGGGTTTGGGAAGGCGAGTGCTGGTGTCTGTCTTAGCCCCAGGTTTTGGGGTGCAGCACATGTCCTCTTCCTGGGGCAGTGCTGGAGGTGCAGCTTCATGCTGAGCTATGGTATGGGGTGAGCAAGAGCAAACTCCTGTTGTCACCAGGAATGGAGAGCCTGGCTTCCTGCATCCTTCCCCTGCTCCTGTGACATCTTGGGTTCAAAGGGTTTGGGGTCTTTCCTGCCAGGTCTCTGGTGGGTTTCCAAACTCAAACTGTCCATAGCGTAAAAAGCCTAAGAGTAAGGCCACATTTTCTGTGGCTGGGGGCTGCCTGTGTGTAGGCTCAGAGTAAATTTCACCAGCCTCAGCCAATACTTTGGCACTTCTCTAAAGGTGTTGTAGTGTTGAGAACATTTGCAGGATGGGAAGCAGTGTGGTTGATTTTTAATGGGCACAACTAGTAATACCACCCCTCCTCAGCTTCATTGTGGTTGGAGAGGTTGATTTTTGCTGGGCTTCACTCACTCGCAACATTCATTTCTCCTTAGCTTCACTGTGGTTGAGTTTAATGATGGAATTCCAGTGAAGACCAAGGGGTGAAGGAGTCAATGTCAGGTCTAAACCAAATGGATTGCTGGTGACATTGAGTGTTTGTAGAAAAGAGCCTGTTTGTAATGTTTAAACACCATTTACCTCTCTTGTGAGGCAGTGGGGAAGGTAGCCAGCCCTAAGTCATTACTTCATCATAATGGGCTTATAAAACTTGTGTTTGTGATTTTATAGGCTTATTTTTTATTTCCAGTGTAGAACTGTGCACAAATCAGCAGCTGATCAACACCCATTCAGCCAATTCTCCAATTATGTGTTATATTGATAAAGTGTGCTAGTTAAATGGTCCACAGGTCCGGATTCACCTCCTGGATCACAGAAGATTTAAGAACCAACTGAAGAAGGAAGGGGGGGGAATTGTTTGGAGAGGGGGGGGGTCGAGCACACACTCGCTGTGTGATTTGCTGTTGTGTGCTTTAAAGCTTTATGGCCCGTGCTGCATCCCTTGGGAGGATAAAGTGCAGGGAGCATGAAGAGACCCATAAAATCACGAAGGTTTTATGTGGTATAATTAATATGGAACTTTCCATGAACTTCATAATAGTTGTACTTTCTTAATTTCACATGAGTGTCTGGTTTGCTAGTAAGTAATCTTGAAGATTGCCAATGAAGCTTATATTTGGGGCTTAAATACTGAATTTCTGACAAGATACATGGCAGGCTGCTGTATTTTAGCATGCAGTTTCTGTGTTGTAGTTTCCAGAGCGGGCTGTATGTGCCTTGGGAAGTGTGTTTGAAACACCCACCCGATGTCAATGCAGCTTTACTGATCCTCCCATGTGAGTGCAGCTCTGCTCGCACAAGCACTTTGTGCTGATGCTGGATGGGTCACCCGTGGCAAAACTAATACAGGGAAGAAAGCTCAGGTGCAAACCTAGCCTTTGCACACTAACCTAGGTAAGCATTGTGGTGGTGTTGCAGGTCCTTAACTACAGAGGAAGTTTTAGTTCTAAATAAAGTACTAGCCCAGAGTGTGCTGGCTGCACAAAGTTGGGTGTGGGTGCTGAGCACTGTCTGTCTCCTCTGGCTTCAACAGAAGATGCTTTGGTAAGTGAATGGGTACATTGGGGTGACTAGAAATGACTGATTGGATTCGAGCCAAGGACAACTACTACTGTCTTGCTCTACCTTTAATTGGTTGGGTTGTGATGTTACTAGTGAGGAACATGGCTCCTCTGGAGGAAGGTGAACTCTTGGTAGCCAGCTCATGGTGGGGATGGCAGATGTGGTGCTTGGAGATTTGCTGATGGTGAATGCTCTACAAGGGGAGCTGAGTGGCAGAGTGGAGGTGCTGGGGTGACCAAAGTCTGCTGGCACCCTTAGTGCAGCTGGGAGAGCAATCCTTCTCCTCCTCTGTGCACAGCTTCCACTTCACCTCCCTAGACCTTCCTCCATCTGGGAGCAGATCAGGAATGGTTCTGACAGGTGGAGAAGCGTGATTTATAGCAAATATACATGCGTCACTTGGGACCAGGCACTTTCCTGTTCTTATCCCTCATAGCTGGTTGGCCAACTTTGTCCTTTTCCAAGGTCAGACCTGTTTTAGAGATTGCTGAATTCAGGATTCACTTCCCATAACATGATGGCTGTGTGTCATTCTGACCACAAGGCTGGAGGATGCTGTAATGAAAAGCCCATCAGATCTGAGGCGGTTGTTTTTTCCCACATTGGGGATTTTTTGGAATGAAGAAATGTCATTGCTGAATGCAGGAAAGGGAAGGAAATGTGAGACGTAGTCACGTTACAGACTGAGAAAGATGACCTTCCATGGCTATAATAACACACAGGTCCGAGATGCCGACAACAGGAGTTGGGAGGTTTGGAGTCAGCAAGTTCTGACAACTTGCACCAAAACATTTTTAAAGGATCTATTATCCATAGGCGCTTTCTGGATTAATAACACTGATAATTGATGACAGTGGAAGAAAGTTAATAAAATGAGCTGAATAATTAGAGGTCTGCCAGCCTTGCACAATAATGGAATGAGTGATAGAGGACTTGACTGATACGGAGGTAAGGGAAGTAATACAATTAATGTCAATTAAAATGTGCCCATGGAAAATAAGCTGATGAGATGTAACTGGGGATGTAGTTTGGCTGATAAAAGCAATAATGTGTGCTGTAAAATACTTTGCTGCCTTAATGAATTGAATGTAGTGCAATGCAATATTTTGAATGAGAAATGAAAATGGAATAAAATTAACATGGGGAATATGAAGTAGGTACCAGCTAAATCAGGTGGTGGATCTGCACAGAGAGGTGGGAATGGCTGGGGGCTACTGTCATGGTGGGGCTTTGTCCAGCACCATTCTTTGCCTCAAGCAAGTTTGGGTCTTTGTGGATAACCCCAGGTGTTGCAGTGAGGTGTTAGTGAAGCTCTGAGTGGCCAGGGTGGTGGGAATTGTGGGGCGACAACACAAGAGGGATGTGGAGCTGCTGGAGCAAGGCCAGAGAAGGCCATGGAGTTGCTGGGAGGGCTGGAGCAGCTCTGCTCTAGAGCCAGGCTGAGAGAGCTGGGCTGGGGCAGCCTGGACAAGGGGAGGCTCCTGAAGGGGAGACCTGAGCAGCTCCAGTGCCTAAAGGGGCTGCAGGAAACCTGGAGAAGAGGGGCTTTGGACAAGGGCCTGTAGGGCCAGGCCTGTAGGGCCTGTAGGGCTTTAACCTGCCGGAGGGGAGACTGAGCTGAGCTCTTAGGCAGAAGCTCTTCCCTGTGAGGGTGCTGAGGCCCTGGCACAGGGTGCCCAGAGAAGCTGTGGCTGCCCCATCCCTGGCAGTGTTCAAGGCCAGGTTGGACACAGGGGCTTGGAGCAAGCTGCTCCAGTGGAAGGGGTCCCTGCCTGTGGCAGGGGTTGGGGCTGGAGGTGCTTTAAGGTCCCTTCAACCCAAACCACTCTGAGATTAAGTACAAAGGTGATGGTCATGCATCCAGAACATTGACTGATAAAAAAGATGTGACTGAAATGCCCTGTCTGAGGTGGTCAGTGTCAAGCTGGAAGTGTTGGAGTGACAATCAGTGGAGAGACCCTTCTTTCCAATTTCTTGATCAGGTCAGTGAAGATCAGCACTGGCATAGGCAGAAGAATGGAGTTTGTTGATTGTGTCTAACGCAGTCGCACAGGAAAGTTCCCAATAGCTCAGGGAGCGCTCAGGACTCATAAATTACAGAGCAGCTCACGTTTATCATACACATCGCTGCTTTTCTTGTAAACTCATCTGCTGTGCTTGCACGAGTAGTTGATTTAACAGCATGTATATTGTTGAACTTGACACATCCAAGAGTATAATCAGGCTTTAGAAATACGAGGCTGTCTTGCTGCTGCTGCGCTGCTCCTTGCTTGCCTCGGTGGTATGGGACGGGGCCTGGGGTTGCTGCAGGTCACAGGTAGTGTCTGTGTTGTGGGTAAGTGCAGAGGAGGTTTGTCATGGCACCAGCATCTGTTTAATGACATGAAATGATGAGATGTGTAAAAAGAAAAAGTTAGTATCTTGTTGCTGTGCACTTCCAAATGGGAGAGAACTATACCTCAGTTCTGTAGGGTAAAATGCCAGTGAGTAAGGGGACTTCTTGTGTACCTTTGCCTGGTGTATCTCATGTGAGGTGTGAGGACGTTGATGGGAGGCAGAGATGGTTTGGGAAGGAGAATGAGCAGATCCCTGGTGTCTTACCCTGCTGCTCCAGTTCCCTGTTCTGCAGGGACCAGTTTGGTCTGTAAACACGCACTCTGTGTGTGGATGCTCCGATTCCTCAGGTGGTGGCGGAGGGCTGATGGAAAGGCACAATCAGGTTAATGCTTCTGGGGCTGTTATTGGACTGCAGGGCTTTTTGGGTCACCTTTTTGGATTTTAAGAGGAGCTGATGCACTTTCTGCATCTTTAGCAACAGAACAAGGAACAGGTTTGTGTTCTTCAGTATTTCTGCTTTTGACCCCCAGAGTATGGGGAGGTCAGGAGGTTTCCATCCCTCTACCTCCTTTTCAGGTTGAGGATCTCCATTCACTTGGAGTGGTCCATGGAAAGAAAAGTAACCAGTTTGTAATGTGATACAATGCGTTTTGGTGATAAATGAACTAACAGACCTTGAGTTGTGTTTCTGCTGCAGGTTGACAGCATTGTAACAGGTGCTGGGGCTCTCTGCTTATTTACTTGCAAATCCTGTCGAGTGTGAAGTTCATTAATGCTTTTCCTGGCGGGTTGTGCTGCCGTGGGTGCTGCTTCCCTGCCATTGTGTCCCTATTGCCTGTAGAGTTTGTCATAGAGGGAAAGAATAAGCTGAAATAAGCAGAGGTAAGCACACGAACAGGCTCCTCGTATACAGATGTGAGAGGGTTCAGTTCCAACTTGACAACCATAAGGAATTAAACTGTACTTCTATTTCTGAAACAAAGGTGTTATTTCAACAGAAAACCATATTCCTGTGTGCAGTGACCAGTTCCCTGCTCTTTAACAAGGGAACCGGTGTGTTTATAGGGCTTGTATACAGGTCTCCTATGGGAACCACCTTTTCTGCTGTGTGTACATCACGTCTCTCCTCTTCTTTCCAGATGATCATGGGAACAGCAATGGCAGTCATGTAAAAATCTTTTTACCGAAGAAGCTGCTTGAATGTCTCCCAAAATGTTCAAGTTTACCGAAGGAGAGGCACCGCTGGAACACTAACGAGGTAGTTAAATCCCTTCTTTATCCTTGAACCTACCGGCTTGCTTGATGCTTAGGGATTGGTTCTGGAGTGTGCCGTGTCAGTAACAGAATATGAATTCCCTGGCCCTGGAGCCTGTTGTGCAAATAACAAAGCCTTAGTATATGTTGCAGGTGAGCTTTAAACCAGCTCGAAGGCAAATGTGGAAGTTGACTGCTAGTATAGTAGGAGTCTAGTGCTCGTGTGTGTATGTCACTTGTCTCAGAGTCAAATCTTGTATCTTATTGCTGTGACTCGAAACTGTGTCAAATTAGATAGGTGTTTTGGTAGTGTGTTAAACAAGGTGTTATCTTACTATGCCTAAAGACTTGTGAGCGGAAAGCTGGTGAATATGCTTTATCCTGGGAGATAACTAGCTGACTCCTGTCTGAGGAACCTGGTTAGGAACAGGGGACATGTGGAATTGGGTGTTGCATTCAGGAATCCCATTACCCTGCCTGGCAGTTTGCACATCTCTTGTTAGTGCACCATGGCTGAGTTCACTGAAACTAAACCAAAGCATTTAAAATCCAGGTGTGTGGCAGGCTGAGGCAGAGCTCTGTGATCCCTGCCCTTGTTCCTGCTGGGCAGCAGGACTGGAAGTTACACAGCAATGCCCGCAGTGTAGCTGTAGTTTTCAGTAGCACTGTGGGGAATCAGTTAATAACAGAAGCCATCATCTTTGAGGAATTCCTGTAAAACTCCATGTAGTGTGTGCCTGTTGCAGACCAACTGTTCTGGTCTCTTTGATGGAGTGTTTGTGACATCTAAACATGTTAACAAAATCTGAGTTTACTGACCACCAGTGCCAAGGTGAGCACAGTCAGGTATGGATCTGTTCATGTGTGTGTTTGCTGAGTGCAGATGAAACATGGATCGCTTCATATGGGTGTTTTCTAGAGCTGAAATCCTTTCACCCCCACCCCCCCTTTTTCTATCTGTAAGTTGAAGTCGAGTATCTATTTTTATCATACTGAGTGCTATGATAGGATTCATTGGGTCTTTGGGGGAGTTGCTGGCGTTGGCTCTTTTGTATAGATGGTTTTTGTCTTGGGTCATTCAAATTGAAATGCAAATTGTAGAAAATGTGGGTTGCAATTTATTCCATGATGGCGTTTATACTAACGGGAACAGAGCATGGAGTAAGAGCGATTCCAGCGGCTCCACAAAATGATGTTTTGACAAAGACAGCTGAGGAAGAAAGCTCCCTGCAGAGGTTTGGCAGAGTGATGCTGCTCCTTGTTATTGGAAACGGCTTGTTGGGTTTTAGTCACATTTCTGTAGTGGTCCTGGTTTAGAGCATTGTGTTTAGGTGTATATACACAGGCTTTCAGCTTCTCTTTCTGAGCAGTGTTTTGAGGCGTGCAGACTCCCAGAGTGTAGAATGTGGCAAAGGAAGTTCATCATGTAGCTGGAAACCTTCATTATTCATAAGCATAATGCAGATGGGAAAGTGTAGGAGCTTGGGAGGTGCATCAGGCCAGGGGGAAGGTCTGGGAGCCTGCCTTCTGCAGGAAGGGCTGGCATTCCAGGGAGGCAAAAAGTGAACTGAGTGGCACTGCTGGAGTCACCTTGTCTCATACTTAACTCTAGCTGGTTTGTTTGCTAATAACCCCAGATCATCACTGACGTGTTAAAATCCAGGACCAGCCCCCTTCTGCCCTCCTGGATGTCAGGTTTGTCACAGCCATTGGTGGCTGTCCAGAGCCTGTTACTGCCCGCCATGGAGACGAAGAGCTGGGTCTGTACCTGGGTTGTCTCTGGCGCTGCCTCTTGCCAGTGTGTGAGGTGTGGGTCCCAGTTGCATGATTTAGAAAGGAAGAGCCCTCCTGGTGACCAGAGTTTTGGCTTTGTGAGCTCAAAGAGGAGAAAGAAAAAGGCAGAATCTTGCGTCTGGATAAAATCTTGGCAAATCCGTGTTAATTACGGGGGAGGAGGGAGCTTAGCTTACAGATTTATTTCCCTCCCCACCCCCAACTTGAAAGTTTAATTCTGTTCCCTGTTACAAAACGGGGATTTTTCTTAGGGTGTAATTGAATAATAATGTTGGACTACATTTCAGAGTCATTCAGAAGGGAATCTGTTTTTTCAGCTGAGTACACAGGTGTTCAGGCTGCGCTGGTAAAGGCACGAGCTGTAAGAAAAAGATGTATTTTGTACAGCAGTGCTTCAGGAATGTTTGTGTTAATGCAAACGCACCGGCACTGCTTGTGAGACATCACTGGGGAGGTTTACTGAAAGAGAGGAAAGAAAGAAAACACATGGAGTAACTTACGGATCTGAGTGTGTGACATTGGTGTCCTCAAGCCTTCGGACAAACCCAAGTGTCCTGTCTCGCAGGGCTTGTTCCTTCCTTTACCAGGGCATCGCCATGGAATGCAGCAAATAACTTTATTTCTGAGCACTTCCATCTGCATCATGGATCTGTGCTGCCGTGGATCAGGTAATTGGGATGGAGAAGGTGTCCTCTGAGAGCCGGGTAGGTGGTGGTTGACTTTACACTTAGTGAAATAATGCAGTGAGCAGCCAGAGAAATGGAGCATTTCCAAATGCTTAGAACACGTTATCAAGGTGTTTGCTTTCCGTCAGCTTGTGCGGTTTTAACTGATATGTTTGATAGAACAAGCTGTCATCTCGTCTTAAATCAAGTTTATGGTGGTTTTATATTTCCTAGAGAAGGAAGCGCTCCTTCTAATTCAGGGTTGTTTTTTTACATGAGATAGAAAATCATAAGTTTAGCCAAGCAATTTAATTACAGATGTGCATTTTCTGAGGTGCCTGTGAAGGGAACTTGTGGTTATTCTTGCTCTGGGGGGAGGGCACACCGGGGGGTTTCATATAATTCCTCATGTTAGGATAAATCAGTTCATTGCCAGGAAATTCTGCTGTGCTCTTGGGTGGTGCTTTTCTTTTGCTCGGACCACTTTAGTGCTTGTGAATGTGGATCTGGTTTGGAGGCAGGATGCAGGAAATGCATCCTGGGCCTGCGGGAAGTGACCGTGTTATCTGGGAGCAGCAGTGGGTTCCAGGGCTCAAGGATGCTGGGGTAACCTTGTTTCTGAACAGCGCTTGCCAGGTGCAGGATTGCAGCTTTGAACAGAGCTGCCTTTCATTAATGGAGTTGGCAGCCGCAGTCATTAATCATCCTGGTAAACACTTAATGACACGGGACGAGGAAGAAGAAAAAGTTAAACATCAGAAATGGAAAATGCTACCTAGGGCTTTTGTTTCTGACAGGTTCTGTATTTACAGGCCCTCTTGGGCAAAGCCCAGAATTTCCACCGTAGGAAAGCCAAGTTGTAATTGCTTCGTGTGCTGAGGCTTTTCTGGAGGGGCGAGGCAGCAATGCCCCAGTTCCAGTCTGACATCCACCATCCACCTACTACATAGTTCAGGCTTAGCTATTGCTTGGTACTGTGCAAATAAGTGCAACTACAGAACTGTATGGAGCATTATTTACATGAGAAGGGATTCCGTGACGATGCTGTGCTGGGCACCTTGAGTCACGTCCTCGCAGACATCTCTGATGTGCTCTCACAGTTTTGCTTTCCTGGCACAATGATGACATTCTCCTCTTCTGCTTGACATAGAGCGGTTTCCTGCCTTTTCTCCAAAGCACGGAGAAGATGTTGAAGGTTTGGAGAATTGCCTGAGGGGGCTGGACTGGTTTGGGAAGCATTCACCCACACCAGCACAGAGTGTCTGTCACCTGCTACCCCAATGCCCCCTCAGCCCCAGAAGCTCAGTGCCACAGGCAGCTAGTGACAGGTTTGTTCATCAAAGTACTGCTCTAGGTAAGGACCAAGCAGTGTGACCTACTGCTGCTTTGATTTGGGTTTTTTAGATGCTTTGAAGTGCCTTCTAGAATCAACTCCTGTGCCTGAAAGCTTAACACACCTATTTGGTTTAAGGCTGCCCTGCACGGTGTGGTGTATTGTAACGTTTCCCTACATTACCAGTTCATCCCTTACTGGAGTACCATGTGTTCTGAATTCATGGGACTGGCTGTTGCCATCACCGTAGTCATGGTGAGGAAGTGTCCAGGTTGCAGCATCCCCTCTGCAGCACGCCAGCAAGATGGTAAAGCTCTGGCAAGCAGCACTGCTCACTAGTTTCCTGAGGACTGTAAAGTTACTCAGTGTGTTTTGTTTAATGCTTTCCATTAGGCTGGAGTTAATTCCAATGTGTTTCTCTTAAGCGTGGTTTCCTGAAGGCAGAGGCCGCCGGAGCACTTAGAGCTGGAGCCTCCTCGCGCCCGCATCGGCTCAGGGATCTCTGCAGAGCAGTGGGAGTATTTAACTCTGACTAATTGCCTGCTGCCCTTGTGATCACAGAATAGAAAATATTATGGTGCTGTTGGGGAATGCTGTTATTAGAAGTTTGTTGCTCCACTCCTGGCACACGGGGTTGCTCTTTGGTTTTGCTGAGTTGGGGCTGGAACATGTTAACATAAGGGTTTGTGGGGGACAAGTGCCTTTCCCACATCCCACCTGGGTTTGTCATGAGCTCGCTGGGTGCTTGCTGCACCAGCTTTGGGTATCGCACTTCCCAAAGCATGTCTGTCCTCACAGCTGTCAGCAGAGATGTAGGAGAACCCAGGCTCTTTAGAGAAGAAAAACCTCTGGAAGTGAAATGAGAAGGAAATAACGCTTACATGTTGCTGGGGAGAGCAGAGCTGGGAGTAAACTGTTAGTACACCTGACTGATGCCGTCTGGCAGGCGCGGGCGGCTCTCCTGCGCCTGTGATGATGAGTTAGGGAAGGAGATGGAAATTCCTCTCTAACAGCACACTTCATTATGGGTTTATTTTGTGAAATTAATGAAATTCTGCACTTTGCTTAATGCACAAAGCAGGAAATGTGGCGCTGGCTTTGCCGCTGCAGCTTCTCAGCCGGGTTTGCATAATTAGTGACTGTTGTGAGCAGGCTCTGTGGTTCCGCACAATGGGAAGGGTGCCCTTCCTGGCAGTTTGAAACAAGAGCACTGATTCCTGCCACGCTGTTTGTGCTCTCAGAAAGGAGCTTCCTCATCCTCCCCTTAGGAAAACCTACTTTTTTTCCTTCCCTTTTGTCAGTGTTGGGACTGACTCTGTAATTCTGTAATGATAAGTCTGGAAAAAGGGCTGATTTTGCAGTTCTGTGCAGTTGCTGCGACCAGGCTGGATCCTGTTAAGCACAGCAGACAGATGAAATGCATTGTTTTGGGTAATGTTCTGCTCTCCTGGTTTGGTGGGATTGCTTGTTGGTTTTTCTGTATCCCAAATAAATTCAATTGAATGAATTAAATTAACTTCTTGTACACTCAGTGATAGCTGAAGAATCTTAATTAGTTTTAGTATATTATACATGCAGGATAAAATACTGCTGGTATTTAACTCGGGCTGTTCAATATTAAGAACCTACTGAAATACCTCTGGATATGTTTGACTCTTCCTAGTTGTTGGATTGGAGCCTCAGCCCTGTTTTGAGCTTCCAAGGCCATGTACTGGTACCGACTTCGTGGTGAATGTGCCTGCACACGGAGATGGAGCTGCCTGTGCTGGTGTTTGGGAAGTGGCCGTGCTGGTTCATGTGCTGAGTGGGTGAGGACAGTCTTTGGGACCAGGAATAAAACCTCTTGGGGTTATTGCCATGTCAGGCACCTCTGGGTTCCCCTATGCCAGTGGGTAGGAATGTGGGTCCAGGTGCCTGCTCTGTACAAGCAGCTCTGACCACTTTGTCGTATATTCAGCACAAGTAAAGCACCAGGCATTGTGGATTGCTCTAGGAATTCAGGAGAGTAAGGTGGAATATTCTTCCCTCCAGTCAATTAACCTGGTATGCTTTTCCTAACCAGCATCGTCTGTTGGGGCTCATCCTTCTTAATGGCATGTGGTTACTCAGAAGTGTAGGATCAAAAGAGAACATGGAATCAGGCGTAGGGGGGGAATTAGAAGCTGGAGTTACCAGCCACGCAAAGCCTTCCTCAAACATGAGGGAATCAGCAGAGTGCACTAACTCAGTGATTATTGAGCTGGTCATCTCCAGAACACCCCCAGCAGTGGTGGGTACCGCTGCACGGCATGTTTGGTTCTCTGCCTTGCCCAGCGCTGAGTAAAACACTCACTGCTGTGTTGCACGAGTGGTACTTTGTGCTGCACTTTACAAGGGAAATGCTACAGCAAAGTCAATTTGCTAAGTCAGTTTTAGTGTCTCTCTGCGAGGAGCTGGTGTGTATAAACACAAATGAATGGGTCTCTGGTCAAATGAATGGGAACTGAGGATATTATATTTTGTCAGTGGTTGAAATCCTGTCTTCTTGATCTCGTGTTCGCTGCTTCCAGGAGTGGCTGTTTCATTTTGAAGAGAAAAATTGGAATTTAGAGGGAAAAGAAAAACTGGATATGAAGGAAAAATCAGTGCCAATAAAAGCAAATATTTTATGTGGCATAGAACTGAACCAAAAGGACTGAGTGAAATGGATTTGTGTTCTGCAAAGGCAGCGGGCGCTGGGGAGCAAGGCTTTTCAAATTGCTTTCCTTCAGAATGAGTTGTCTGCAAACCTGTTGTGTAACCCTCGATTCATGGATCAGCCTCAGCACGCAGGTGCTCTTTAACAGAGAAAAGCTGGATTTTGGGTTCAGGTCACAAACCTTGGAATTGAGAAATGTTGGGAATAATGGCGAGAACTCAGGTTTGACTCCAACATGTGGCAGTGACTTCAGCAGGAGAGTTTTGGATGCTGCTGCTGCTGCTGGGGATGTTGCAACCACAGAGCTGGCTGTGGTACGGCTGTGTTGGGTGTGAGATGCCATGTGTTCTATGGGACCTTGTGCAGGCAGGTCCCATCCCTTCCCCTCTGAACACAGGGGGTTTTCGTCACTTGGTGGCTGCTTTGCCTTAGGACACAGTTTTGGGGGGATTGTTTCTTGCCTTTGAGCTTGGAGCTGGTTTTGCCCAGATGAGAGATTCCCAGAGCTGAATGCCTTGGCTGGCAGGGAAGAGACACCAGAGTGAGGAGGGATGTGGTGCCCTTGGTGCTTGTCTCTTCCTAAAGTTATCTGATGTAAATATGACACGCTCTGCATAAATTTAGGATAGATAATTGACTGCATCTCGCTTGGAAATGGATACCAAAGGTTGTTTTATAGCTTGTGTGTAATTGAAATTCCAGGAGGAAAGGCCTTTGTCTCGGTAACCACATTTGAATTACTTTTTTATTGTAGCTTTAAACCCATGCATTGGGATGCTTGGGGTTGGTGTGCGTGGGGCCAATAGCTGCAGGGACAGAGAACAAGGCAAGAGCAGGGAATGCAACGGTGGTGTCCTGACCCGAGCAGCGGTCCCCTGCCCCGGTGTGGAGGTGCAAAACCTTCCCCAGGCAGGTTACAACACAGAGTAAACCAGGCTAAGATGCAAGACGTCGGGGGGGCTGACGGCGCTGCCGGGGGCTGTGTGTGGTGCGAGAGCTGTGATGTGCTTCCATGGAAGGTTCCAGTTGTACTCACTGAAGCTCCTTTGTTTTGCAGAGATCTTGATGCAGACGCCCTTTTGGATTTCTTTTTAATAATGTGTGACCCTTCACCTTTGACCCCCTGACCTGCATTACTTTGGTAACCATTTCATTTTTTTAATTTCATTTCATTTTTAATTTTGGGTGTGCAAGCTGTTAACATTTCATCGTTTGAAACTGTAGCGCTCTGTGACCTCCCCAAAGGTCTCTCTTAGTTTTTCTCTTGGAAGCTCTGTAATGTTGGCTTTTCTTGAATAAAAACCTATTTCAGTCGTTACAATAAAGTATGTCATTTCCATTGGCTTTTGTTTCTTTTAAGTTGAACTGTGTCTTTGTTTCCTGTTTATTACCTTATTTTTGACCTGTGTTCTCCCAGTACTTTTAATTTATTTTGATGTTTCTGTACGTCTTTGGTTTCCATTTGCATTTCTCTGCTGCTCTTTTGGTCAGTCAAACATCTGCTGTCCCTCCCTCCACTGCCCAGCCACATCTTGGTAGCTCAGAGAAATAAAGGGAGTATATAAGATGCTCTTGTGTCTAGGAAGTACTCTTTACTTGTTCCCTGTCCTGGAGATAACTTTTCCTGACCATCAGCTTGAAACGGATAGCTGTTTCAATAAAAGATTAGGCTTTAGACCAAAACGAAAATCTCCATTGAAAGTCAATTTACATTTATTTGTACATTAGCACTGAAGCCAAAAGGAACGTTATGGATACACTGAGCTGTGCTATAAGCACGGGTGTGCTCAGAGCAGCAGTGTTGTGTGTACATGGGGTAGTAAAGCCCCCGAAGTTTAGGAGCTGTTTCTTTCCATTTTCCTATGGAAGGGGTACCAGCACGCAGTGGCCAGATCCTATTTTTGTCTTGTAAATGAACACATGAAACCCATGGAGCACAGCCCACTGAAGTACAGATTATTTTTTAAGTGTCTCATTATTTTATTCTCTAACATTTAATGCTGAAGTTTTAATTGCACACAGATGAAGCTGCTAAATGAGCACTGAAATGGATTTAGGTCTTCTCTGAGCCTTGTTGATGCTTATAAAACTTTATATTGTTCATTAGAGCTACAGATTAAAATGGCAGTGAGCTGTCCATGTGCTCCATGGCAGCTCCACTGACCCTGCTGGCTGCTGCCTGTGGCCCAAAGCCAGGCCCTGCTCATGCCCTAGGGCTCAGGGGCTGAGCTCCTGGGCAATGGGGCTGCACCAGCATCACCAGGGGCTGCCTTGAGAAAAACGTCTTCTAGTTTTAGTTAGCATCCATGCATGCGAGAATGGTGCTTCCAGCACTGATCTTGGTGCTTCAACAGCGAGCTCTCTGTTTTCAGATTGCCCTTGGTTGTGTTTGCAGAGTCACCTGTTAAATAACGTGGCAGGCAGTGTTCCCAAAGCGCTGCTGAGCAGCAGCTCCTCCGTGCTGGTGTACGTTTCGTTCCGACCCAGTGGCTGGGAGCTAACATGGGCGATCACAGCCTGCATCAGGGCCTGAAGCGTTCAGGTGGTTCTTTCCTTTACCCCTCCTGTTCCAAATTTCAGCTCTAAGAGCTTTGAAGGCCTGGAGTCACCAGTTCTGGTGTACAAGGCTGCTGCTCCTACATGGAGCATGTTTTGGATAGCTGGGATTTGGCTTTTACTCTGGTTTTAATGTCAGCCTGAGAGGTACAGTCCTCCAGAGTCACCTCAAGCTATTTCTCTACTTCAGAACTGGTTTTTAAAACCCAGTGGAAAAAGTACTTATTTTGCCCAGGAAAACTCCTTGCAGATTATTTCCCCCTCCCTGTGACACCCATTTCACAGCAGCAGCAGCAGCAGCAGCAGCAGCAGCAGTCAGACGTGACTTTCGAGGAAAGCAATTTTCAAACCCCTTTTATTTAGACATCTGGAAGCCGAAGGGAATCTCCCTGCTCTGTGCAGAGGGCTTGTGTCAGCTGCCTCCTGCTCCAGCACAGAGCGAGGGGAAAAAAGCCCGATGGAGTAAAACTGGCTGATGCTGGGAATTGGAGTCAATAGTATAACAGGGAGGTTAAAAGATGGGCAGAGCTTCTTGTTGCAGGAGATTTATCACGTCCATCCTGCCTGCTTTCCATAAGGTAAGCGCTCTTAGCGGTGGAAGTAGTTGGCTTTATCTCCTGAGGTGTTGGGGTGACACAGGCTGATGCATGCTGCCTTCTCCCTCATCTTTCCAAGTGTTCTGTTAGATGCAGATGGTTCTTCACAGAGATCAGTGTAATGAGTACAGATTATTTCTGTTCAGCTATTGCCTGGGCTCCCTGGGTGCTCGGGCTGCTGAGGAGGGAGGAGGTAGAGCCCTTGGAAAGGGAAACAGGAATTGTTCTGTTTCCTGCATAAACACCAGTAAATATTAGTAAGAAAAGCTGCTTCATTTACATGCAGTAGCAATGCCATTTACCCAAGCTTAAAGTCTGCCTTTGGGTGTCTGGTGCAGTAGATAATACCAGCAACAGTTGTCCCTTCTATGGCAAGGGCTGATGGAGCCTCATTCATTTCACTGAGCTTGTTTTTCACTGAACTAAAATACATGTTTGCTTCAGACACTTAATCAAAGAACTACACAAATGCTGCACAGTGTTGGCAAAGCAAAACATTTGTCTGTTTAAATATTAAGAGAATACTGAGAGATTTGTACTTGCTTACGAGGTTTTTCTGTTATTCAGAGCCAGAATATTGATAACATCCATTCCGGAAGCAAGTCTTGATTTTGAAATGAATGCAGTATCTGCTTCTGCTTGGAGGGGTTTCTGTGCTAACCTTAACATCAGCTAATGCCTGAACTGAATGAACTACTTGGCACTTTTACTAGGCTTAGAACATTGCATGTGTTGCAGCTCAGGTATTGCAGCTGGGGCTGGATTAACGTTAATCTGTGTGTGCTGTTCATTTCATAGAACAGTGGCACTGCAGCCTGGAGTGCTGCAGAAAGCAGCTGGATCGGTCACACAAGCCAGCACTGGGGTTTTACGTTAATAAACTCATCCAGATGTGTAGGATGAAGCGTGCAGGAGAGGGCCCCAGTCTGTGCCTGAGGAACCATAGGTTTCTGTACCCGTACACTGAGCAGAGGGGCAGCTGTGCCCCACTCCTGTGCTTTAGGGCTGGTGGCTTCTCGGGAGAACCTTGGAGGGAAGGGGAGGAATGCTGCTGGGTGGATTTCCCAGGCTTGTGGCCCTGCTTGTGCTCTGTGTGTGTATTGTCCTTCAGTAATTGAGTTACTGCTCTCGCTTTAATCTTTACGTTCTGGAAATGGGTGAAGGTCTTTGGTCGCTGAAGGGGGGAACCTTCCCTGGCTCCGTCCTGTGCTGCTGCTTTTACTCTGCTTGTGGAAGTAGAACTCCTGTAGCCACCAAAACCCTGCGTTTGGCTTCCTGTGTGCTGGAGCTTAGGGCCCTCTGCCTGTCCTTGGCTCGTAGCTGCAGACCTTGGGTGAGGAAACACTGGGTGATAAAAATGTGTTTTTATTTCTCCTTCAGGTCTGGCTTGTCTGCTTTTCAGCCCTTCTAGAGATTGGAAATTCCAGTTTGTGTTTATTTTCTCTGGATTCCTTCCCACAAGACAGAAGTGAATTCAGCATGGATTGTTGGGGAGAGCCTTGGCTGGGAATAAGGATAATTGCAGTCTCTGGCTGTGCCACAGATTTACTGATGATTTCTTTTTAAGTTATTCACCTGCACTGTATCTGTTTCCTCAGCTGTAAAATATGGGTAATTACCTCCATTGTAAAATGTTATGGGGTCTGCTGGTAATTATATGAATGAAGTGCTAATTACAGTGATTATTACTTGGACCTACTCTAGATCTGGGTGATGTTCCTGTTGTGTTGAACATATGAAACAAATACTACAACTTGTCTCCAGTCTTTGCGAGGGGCTGGGGGGGAAGGTGCCGTGAGAGTGGGATGTGAATCCCTGAGGGAAGCACTGCTGCTTTCCCACCCTATCCATTCACTTCCCATCCTCCTTGGTCCTCGTGCTGTAGCGGGGCAGTGGGCTGATGAGAGGCGAAGAAATTACTAATTCAGTGCTTGGATCCACGTGTCATTAGATAACCAGGGTTTGTGCTTTGGCATTCGCTTTCCCTCTTGGGGATGTGTGGAAGAAAGCAGATGGGGAGCGGTGCTCTTGGAGATGCCCCTGGGTTGGGGCCAGTCTGTGCTACCTGATGCCCTCCGTTCCTCTGGACCATCTGACCCTGATGTGGGGAAGGGCTGTCCTTCCAGCTGTTGAGGTTATTTTGCTCCTGGTAAAAGGCTGCAGCTTACAAGGCTCTGTTACCAAACATTTTATTTGCCTTTCTCTTCTCCATTTATTTAGGGTGCATTTTCTTGGTAGCTGGGAATAGCTCCACTATCCCTTGAGTGAGGCTGGGGTGTGGGGGAAGAAGTGAAATTCCTTAAGGTGGAAATGGAGTGTTCTCATCCAGAAATCACTGCTGCTGCTGCCTGGATGATGCTCTAGTTTGATGGTAATAGTAGTAAGAAATGTCTTTCATCCATAAGGATAAGAGGTTCCCACCCAGTGCCAGCCTTCCCTGGACACAGGGATGCCAAAACCCATATTCTTGGTTCTTGCTGTGGTTCCTGCCTGCTCTGGGTCCTGCTGGACCGATTCAGCATCAGCATTGGCCTTTTCCTACACTGGAGGAGACGCCATGGATCTTGGTAATGTCTTCAGAGGATGGCAGTGAGCAAGATAGAGGTGACAGGCTGAGCACCACTTCCTTCCCTGTGGTTTCATGACTGCAGAGAATAGAGGAGGGTTTAGTTCCAGTCCAGGATGACAATGTGGAAAGCTTTTCCAGCAGTGGAAGTACAATCTTTAGTTGCAGTTTTGCACTTAAATATTCCAAAGTCAGTGCTGATTTCTGACAGCTTCTTTCTGATTGATTCTGCATTAATCTTTGATTTATCCAACGGTATTTCAGTAGTTGACATGTGAACCCCATCTAATACTGCTTATTGGATTGTTGTTCTGTTTGGGGATAACTGATTCCAAGTACAGGTTTCTTCGGAGGTTTCTAGGTTTAAAACTTTAAAATCCTAACTGAAAGTCCACCAAATACTTGTATTTTATGGCTCTCTAAATGTGGGTACACTTACACTGACACATCCATCCACTTTTTGGAAAGCAAAATCTTGGTTCATTCCTACAGAAGCATTATCTTTTAATCCTCATTCAGTGTGAGGTGCTTCAGAAGTGAGTAATGCCATAGAAATGTCTTGCATTTTGCACAAGTGAATTGTGTGTGCTCTGCCAGTCTGGTCTGGTGTGAGGCACATCAAATTACTGCATAACCTGAAGGGTAATCAATAAATCAGAGCTGAGATTTATTCAGCTCTAATTTTACAGTGTTCTTGTGGAAAGTGGGAAGGTGTTTGGTATCTGTGGGATTTCAGTATCTCAGACCCACTCTGAATGCTGTAAATCAACATTGTAAGTCACATACAAGCTTTATTTCTTTTTAAGTTTATGTTTAGCAACATAATAATTAGAACCTCGAGTTTTCCTCCTCTTAGAAATCAGGGAACCCTTTGGTTTTCACTGCGGTGGCGAAGTGTTGCATAAAACCACTGTAGCTTATGCTAAAAATGCTTTCAACTATCTGAAAGTGTAGCATCACCACAAAAAGCATTTAAAGCAAAGTGATGCCACGGTGAAGTGCTGTAAATGGAGATGTCTCTCGTTTGCAGAGCAGGTTTTAGAACTGACATATACCCCCTTCGGGCAGCGATCAGTGAAGTGGTCGAGGCGTGTTTCTGTTTGTCAGTGGTTACTGCAGGAAAGCCTGCTCTAACATTTTATGATGTATTTAATTACCTGTCGTGCTCGGCTCTGTGAGGCAGCATGGCAGAGAAACGCCTGGGGTGGATTCAGGATGCTGGAAGAGCACAGCCACATCCTTATGTCAGTCCCCATCCCGGCTGGTGGCTGCGGTGCCTCTGGCATCGCCCATAACCCGGGGCAGCAGCGACAGAAGCGCGTTGTGCTGCTCATCCCTGCTGGCATCGCCCAAGGAGGAGGATGAGGGTTTCCTTGTCCGCCCCATCTCCAGCTGCCCCCGTCTCTGTACGGACGCAGAATCCCCACAGGAGGGTGCTGTGAAGGCATTTAATGTGCGGAGTTTGCAGGGAAGATCCGAGTTTGGAGGAGACGGCGATTGCAGGGAAACAGGAGCGATGTGGTTGGGTGAGGGCAGCGTGAGCTGTCCCACGAGGATGCAAGTGGCCGGTGCTGATGCTCACTCGTGTCACCCTCACCCGTGAGCTCCTGTGGGTGATGACTACAAGCTGATGCACTCAAGCTCACAGTAACCAGCTTTGGTACCAAGCAGAGTCCATTTGGATGTAGGAAGATTAGGGCATAAATCGGTACAGTGATGTGCTGTGTGATCCGTGTCACCTCTGTGCCCTCAAGCTGCTGCTGGCAGCCGCTAAATGCAGTGGCTGTGGCCCTTTCTGTATTCCATCGGCTCTCCTCCTGCCACCTCAAATGAAGAATAAACAAATTGCTGAAGCAGGCGCCGTGCTTCATAGAGTGATGAGCTGTGAAAGTGCTTCATGGGGAAATCTGGGGCGAGAGCTGTCTGCTGCAGCCAGGCTGGTAGCCTGGCACAGGAGGGCTCCGGGGGCATTCCCAAGGAGGGATAACTGAAAGGCTCTTCCCATTGTGTGTGCATTAGTTTCTTTCCCCAGATCTGAGCGGTTTCAAGCAATCCCTCCCTCCTTAAATTGATTACCTCGGCATCCGGGCTCCCTGGCTTTAAGTACCTGTTAAGCTGCTCCTGTGCCAGTTTGACTTTGCCTTCCTGTTAAATGTAAAACAGGGTTTAATCTTCTCATTTAGGTGTTTTAATAGAAAGCAAATGTTTAACTTGCTTTGCTGTGGCATCAAAGTTTTTAATCCGTGGGCACATTCAGAATGGAATGAGAAGGTGCTTTTGTGTAAAACAGGAGGCATCGGGCACCGGGGAGGCTCTGAGCAGCTCTCAGGGTGGGGGGTGTACACACGTGTCTTGATTGCAGTCCTGGCAAAGGGCAGGAGGTGGAGAAGCCTGCTCATGTCAGGTAAAGCAAATCACTGTCTGTGAGCTGATTCATGGTGTTTGGGAATGTGATGGGAAGTTTCAGCACAGATTCCCACTCTGGGAAGAGTCTAAATGTGCTGTATGTTAGGTGATGACTGCCTGCAAGGAGCAGGAGCGTCCTGTAGCATCTGGATTTGGACCTGATTTGTGCATCAGATATATCAAATAGATATATGAAACAAATCTATTTTTCACAAAATAGTTTACACCTTGTGAGAGCGAACGATGGGATTGAGAGCTTCATTTGGAATAATGTAAACTCAGTGTTTCAGCTGTTCCAATGAGTTCCTGCATGCGAGATCCCTATGACTTCATTTCATGGGTGTCTCTTGCCATGCTTTTCTCCTGGGGAGAAGAAGGAGCTTGTGTCCGCCTTTGGCAGGGCTTGTGCCAGTCACTGCCTTTGCAGTGTCCACGTTTCAGTGTTAACACCTTCCCAGGGATGGACTCGCTGCAGAGGGGTCCCTGTGCTGCCGTCAGAGGGATGCAGATGAGCTGCCTGGTTTTAAGATGTGGAATGTCCTGGCTGAGTTTGGGAGTATGGGGGGAAGCAGTAGACTGACATTTGGTCCCACATTTGTCCAAGTGCTTTTGCCACAGTGGATAAGAGAAAATCCCTGTTTCTTCAGAGATGGGATGCACTGGGAGGATGACGGAGGCTTCGAGCTGCTGCAGCTGAAGTCTCAGTGCTCTGAAAAAGTACCCTACGATGGCAAAGAGCCCATGGGGGGGCTTTGGCATGTGAGGGGCTGGGGCATCCAGGCTGGTTTTGTTCCACACACACACAAGTTCCTACTTTTGTTATCCTTCCTAATTTTGCTTTCTTTGTTAATGGGAATTGGGGTGGGGGGAAAGTTTGGAAATGTCTTTTTCTGCCATTTTTTTGTTACTGTCAACGTAAGGGGTAGGAATCCCTTTTTGGCCTTAAATGAAAAGTCACATAGGCTGCAGCACTTGGAGCAAAATGAAACTGTTCCATCCAGGACTTGCCCTGTCCCACTGACTAGGGATGGTACAAACAGCAGCGTGTCAAGGAGATCCATCTGTGGGCACAGGCACTGTGTCCAGGCCCCTCCACGTTCTGGATCTCATTTCCACTGTGAATCTTGGACCAGGGCCTGCAGCATCTACATGTGTACAGGCTGGTGTGGCACCACAGGCAGATGCTCCTGGAGGGTGATGGCTCATCGATGTCCCAGCAGCATCTCAAGCAATGTTCTCCATGAGATGAGTTTTGAGAGGTTTGCACCCTTCCACAAGGAAGCAGAGCTGCTCCTTCCCTGCTTTGGATTGCAAGTTGGATTTACAGCATGTCAGATGTGTAACTGTCTGAGTTGTAGTCGTTCTAATTAAACTAATTTGCAAATTCAGCCTGTTTGCCTTTTTCCCTTGACTTCATTTCCATTTTGACCAATACCCCTCACCAGCTACGGGTGCTCTAAGATGCTGAGAAGCATGAGCCACTGAGGACAATGATGCCAGTGGGGACATAAGTGGTGTGTATGTTCCCCATAGGAGCAAATTGAAATGCTGTGTCAGACATATCTATCACCAAAATCATAAGAGCATCATGAAAGCAATCAGGTCTAAGGTACCCCTTGGCATGTTGGAGGCAGTACCTCCCCGTGCAAGGCCAAGTGACTCAGAGTTCATCCCCCAGGATTTGGCTTTAAAAGGTGTTTGCTGCCAGCTGACAATAGAGTCAGGCTCGGATCCATTGCACCGGCGCCTGCAGTACGCGATGGCAGATGATGGGGATGTATTTCGTTATCATTCAGTGCCACGTCTCTGCTGCCCCATTCTCGGTGCTGCAGCTGCTGGCACACGCTCTAGTTTAAATTTAGTGTGTTTGGAGAAGGGACAGATCCCCCCATGTAACCTGGCTGGGGGAGCTGGAAAGCCAGGGATCAGTGGTACCCTCGCCTTTGCTGCCTCATCTCTGGACTTCCCATAAGGAAGCTCCATAAGGAAGCACGCTGTCCCCAAGGCGTGGGGCAGCACCCACTCTTACTGCGCACAGGCAGATGCAATCAGTAAAGACCATGTAGTGGTAACTGGCTGCTGGGGAGATGCATCCCCAAGGCACTGCAGTTTGCAGCAAGGTCGGGGGGACAGATGTGTCCTCGCTGCAGCACAAGCTCTGCTCACTCTTCCTTTAGCCACAGTTCTTCCAGTGTTGGCTTTTCCTGTGTACGACATGCCATGCATGGCACTGGGGGGCTGTAGTGTTTACCATGTATGTAAGTCACACACACAGACACACACACACACACCCCTACCTGCCTGGCCCATGTGCTATAGGGGCTCAGGTGCTACTGCCCATGGCATCTCCCAGCTATGGCCAGTAAGGCTGATGATGCTGAGGGATGAGTGGAACTGGCTCAGTCCTGCCCCAGCTGGGCCTCATTCACTTGTCTGGGGCATCCTTGTAGTGCTGGTGCACCCCTTGTGTCCCCCCTGCAGCCCACTGGATATTGGTGAGTGCTCCTGTTGGGGCACTGATTTGGAGGGTGAGCTGGGCTGCGTGTTGGCTGACCTTGATGCTCTGCTGTAGGATGCTGGTTGGTGTCAGTAGTGCCACGGGTCAGTGCTGTGCTCTGTGATTCCTGGGCAATGGAGTATTGTGTCTTTGGAAATTCTCAAGGTAGAAAGTGTTTCTCCATTCCTGGGAGCACAGGAACACTGTGTGTGTGGATGGAGGCAAATTCCTTGCTGCTGTGAGCAGCCCACAGAACTTTCCAGAAAGGCCTTTGGAAAACCCCATTAATTCCAGTTTTTAACTCCCTTTTAACTGTGTTTAAAAGGGAGCTTGTTGCTGAGGGATCCTCAGTCTTCTGGGTTCCTTCTCCTTGTCTCTGCATTCCTGTGGCTGAGCAGGGGCTGCTCCCAAGGGATGCTGAGGACTGGGATCCCCCACATCTCTGTTCTCTGAAAGGACAGTTACTGTCAGGGCTTTGGTACTGCTTGGGAAAAGGGTTTTTTGTGAGACTTAAACCATCTGATTCTCAATGGCTTCTGAATAACAGGCAAGGCAGGAAGTTTTTGGACGTGAACCACACAGAGGAAACAATAACTGCTGAGCAGAGGTGGGCAAAGGAATCGACCAGAAACCAGCAGTAAAATAGGAGGTTTTGCAAAGGTTCAGAGTTAAAACTGAAGTATTTTGCTGTTGTGAAAGTGCTTTGGCACTGGGGCACTTTCTCTGCTTTTAGTGGTGAGGAACAATATAAAGTTGAAAGCAAGCCTTAGAAGCAGTGTGGAAGAGAGAGATGTTTTCTTGACCGCCCTTTCATAGTGTGCAGAACAAGATGTTTGCTTTTGGGGGAGGTTTTGCCTGGCAGAAGCATCTCACACACCAAAACTTGTACTTTTTGATGGGTGAGGAGGTTTTCCCTAGGGTTTTGGCTGGAGGAGCTTATGGGTGCGTGGGGCTGGCTGCGTGGATGCTTCTCTTCATTCACTGCAGTAAACCCCACATTCAAAAGTGGAGCAATTGGCTGGAAAATGGAGGGGTGTAGTGCTTTCCCCCCAAATCTGGGGTTTTGGGGGCCGGGACATTGCTTTGAGTTGGGCTGGGGGAGTTTTGGAGCAGGTAATGAAATGAAATGGATTTTAGTATTCATGAAAAATGCTTGTGACAGCCTTACCCCCAGTAATGAGAAGCCACCTGCAGTTCGGAGCAGTACTTGATAATGCTGTAATTAGATTGGAGATGCAAAAAAGCTCATTAAAATTAAATCACTTATTTGTCACTGTTTTAAGAGGTGCAGATTGCCTCGAACCATGCTGGTCTCTTGACCTTGAGTATTTTGATGTAGTCCTCGCTGTCAAGAGAGTAAAGATAACACCGGAGCATCCCAGGGCATTGTGGTTTTGGGGTGGGGAGTTCAGAACAAGGTTGCAGGTACTCACTTGCCCCAGTCACATTGTTTGGTGCTGTCTGGTTTTTGCTGCCCTCACCAATGGGGCCATGCTCTGAGCCTGGATGGGGTGCGGGGGGATGGATCTGGCCCTGGGGTTTGCCCACTGGGGAATGTGGGAATGATGGGTGGGAGAAGCAGGGCATGGAGCTGCTCTGCTCTCCCCCTGTATCTTTATAACATTCTTGCCTCATAGTTGGGGTCTTGTTAGATGGGAAGGTGTCTTTGCAGGTTCTTGGGAGCAGATGCTGCCTTCTGCTGTCCAACGTGCAGAGAGCTTCCAGGGTTTCATGGAGTTCGGGGTAGCTGATGGAACACTGATGGTGTTTGGGCAGGGGGAATTGCCCTCCCTTCTCTTCTCTTGTGTTGGAAACCGGCTGAGAGCTCCCAGTGGAGCAGAGCTGGCACTGAAGACCCTGCAGGGTTGGACATTGACTGCCCAGGAATCCCAGCATGTAATAGGGAATGAGACTGAACCATGCTGAAACATCGTGAGCTGAGGGATGGGGATGCAGCGTGTGAGAAGGTGGGAGAATCCTGCAGCACAGGGGCTTTTCCTTCCAGTGAGTGCCCATGGCAAATGCAGCTACACTGAGGTGGTGGATGGGTGAGTGCAGGAGTCTTGGCTTCTGAGGACATTTGTCTCTTGAGTTTTTGATGAAGCACAATAAAGTATGTGTTAAACCCCCTTTCCTCCCTCCTGCCTGGGCAGGAATGTGCAAAGCCATAACGGCGCCTATTAGCAAGATGCTAATTTTCCAAAATTAATTTTTAATGACTAATTTGTCTTGTTTTCAGATATTTTATACAACATCTATTGTTTAAACCCTGTTTGTTTCTCCACAATGTCACCATGAAGGAGACCAGCCTTGGCTCAGAATCTCCGGCTGGAGCATCCATCGCTGACCTTACCCTCCCTCCCCAAAAAGGCTCTGGGGAAAGGCAGAGCCTGCTCTTTACAGAAGGGATTTCCCCTTTCCCCCCCCCAAAATGGGGCTGATGCTGCTAAGAGCGTTCCCCTCGCATGGGGTCTCCCCCTTGCCTTGCTTCCCTTGTAGCTTTTATACAGAGAAGAGAATTGAAAACAAGAAGTGGGTTTTTCTCCCTCCCCCTCGCTGGTTGTGAGTAATCACACGTAGGTGTGTTGGAGGGGGAATGTTTACAGATATTCCATGTTTTGGGAGCGTGGGGTTTTTCCCTTGTGGCGCTTGCATTGTGAAGGCACCAATGGCACCGCAGCTGCTTGGCCTGAAGCCTGAATCATCTTAAATTAGGTTTTCTGGGTGTTTTCTTGTTTAGGAGACAGGGAAAGGTGAATGTCTGCAACCTGCTGAGGAAGGAGCATCCTTGGGGACCATTGCCCATCACTGTCTGTGCAGGAGGGGAGTTCATAACATGCCTTCTGGTGCCTTCTAAAGAAACTTCTTTCTTCATGATACATCCTTTTTCCTGCTTAGGAATGACATTGGAAGGGTTAAGAATCGGCTGCTATCAGCTTGTGCTGCTTTGCAGCTGGGCACATTGCTTGGGTTTGCTTATTGCCCATCGTGTCAATGTTTTCTTTTATATTCCTGGCACCAAGAGGGATTTTTTACTTTGGAGCTTGTTCTGACTAATGTTGATGAAAGGGCAAAAATTCATTATTAGAGAGAAATAGCTGCTGCCCGGCTGGTGTTCCCCAGGCGGGTGAGGGAATACTGCAACTTCTATAGCGAAATTCCTTCTGCAGCATCTTGCTGGCTGCAGAGCCTGTGCCTTAAATTAAGGTGTTTCCATAGGCACAGGTTGAGGTCGGACCCGTCCTGGACTGCGGACTTGGATTAACAGCAGGATAATCCTCATCCATCTTCCAAGATGTGAGCAGACAGGGCTCCACCTGGATCCATGTGGGTCCTTTAAGCACCTTAAGAGGGAAAGAAAATCCCCCCCCAACCCATTGAGGCTCCGTGGGGATGGTGGGGAGGCTGCTGGCAGAGTGAACCCGGATAAACATCCTCAATTTGCTGCCTTCTGAAATGGAGCAGCTTTTAGAGTTTGGAGCCACAATTTGTATTCAAATGAAGGTCATTTGAAAGGTGTAACGTAGTAAACAGCCATTATTTCATTTTGATAGTGGTACTAAAATTATAGTGTTGGTTGAATTATTTTAGTATAGGACCATTACCATCTTCCTAAAACACTTACAGGGATTTTTATATCAGTGCTGCAGTCCTGAAATTAGGGGAAAATTAAAACTCACACGGCTGTGGTGGGAAGCAGTTTTCTGTGCACATGCCTGCCTTCTATCGTGCATCCTCTTCCCTCACTTCCCTGCCAAGAGGGATGTGTGTCTTCAGTCAGGGATGCTGCTGGTCCTCTGCTGTGATTGCACTGGGGCAGGGGCCGTGCTCCTCCTGCGCACATCTGTGGTATGGAGAACAACGCGGCTGAGAGTCAGCAACACCTCAGCAGCCATCGGGCTTCATGGGAGAAGGTGCTGTGCAGCAAACAGATGGGAAAGGATGGTGAGATGCACTGGGGTCACTGTGGGAAGCTCCTGCAGGAGCCTATGATATTCCAAGTGTCCCACTCCAGAGGTGGAAGCGTCTCTGGCTGGTGCCTCCAACCACACAATGTTTTCCCAGTACATTCAGCCTCCAGTCCATCTGCCAGCCATGGTGAGCAGGGCTGTGGGATGTGAAGGAAATCTTAATGGTGAGCTTCTCGGAGATGGTTTCTGCTGCCTTCATTACCATTTTCACACTCGGCTGGCTAACAGATGAGGAGAAGGGCTTTCTGTACCACTGCGTTTATAGTGCTCCCAACCCGCTTCGTACCTTGGAGTGTGCCGGAGGTGTGCGCCCTCGCCCTGTGCTGTTTGAGCAGGAGGGGTTGTGTGCCCTTTGTGGGAAAGACGGGAAAAACCAGGTGTTTCGGGAGTACTTTTAGTGAAAATCTTTATTGGTGATAAGCTGGTTCTCAATAAAGCAAAGGCATAAAGTGCAAGTAGAATTCCCTTAATTTATAGTTCCTCCAAGAATTTAAGATGTGGAATTTCTACTTTCTAGCCACATCTTTGGCAACGTTCAGATTGGGTTTTTATCTGGTTTTAATGGGGTTTTCTGATCTCTAAGTGCTTAAACCCCAGGATTTTTTTAGTTCCATGAGGAGGATGCTGGTGTTTATCCACTGGGAAGGAGCATAAACTCTTAAACCTTGGAAGCTCTGCTGCTTTAATAGTACCAAAGCTGACACAAATGGTGCACCAGCCATGGAAGGTGGTGCTATGGAAGGCTGCTACATCATGGTGCAGGTTAAGGACATGCCTCATGTCTCTTCCCTGAGCTTACCTGCCCTGGCTTGCTCCTCATGCAGTTTTGCTGCTGGAGCACTCCACACCATGAAAATACAACTTCATGCTGCAGTCATGGGGCTCTCAAGCACAGGGTGATGCCACGGTGAACGGTCCCCATCCTCAGATGAAGGATGCTGTCAGAGCATAAAGGTTTCACATGAAGGGGAAACCTGCAGCTGGATTGGGATGCCCTCAGAGATGAGCATAGCAACCTGTTCCATATTTATTACAGGCAACAATTTGACTAAGGGAGAACTTAGATTAATAACATTCAGCCCAGAGAAGTAATTTCCTTTGGGAAAGCGATTTACATGCACTCTGCCAAAAAGAGCCGTCACCGTGCGCTCTCATCGTGTCAGCTCCAGTAATGAAGTTGGAAATAACATGGGAGGTTAATAGGTCCTACTTATCTCCTTAGCGCCGGGAAGGAAGATTTACAGTGCAGAGCCTGGTTTGCATATTTCCATTGGAAACAGAGAGGTTTTTCCCAGCTGAGATGGATGTTGCAGGGTGTTGTGGTGTCTGTTGTGCATGGCTGAGGCTGTAAACCTGCATCCCATACTGGATGGAGCCGCCTTTCCATGGGTCACTGGCCATGGACTTCATTAGATGTCTGTGTGCTGTTCCAGCTTGAATTTTTAACCAGCTATATCTCCTCTAAGGGTGGAAGTTCCTACAGCTGTAGCTGCCACATGGCAGTTAAAAGATGGGTTGAAGCCAGGGCTGTTTTCCCTTGGAGCTGCCCATAGCGTGCGAACAGGATAGCGATGGTGGGAGGAGGCAGCGGTGCGGAGCACTCCTGCGTCACCATCCCTTGGGCAGACAGCAGAGCGTGTTTTATCCTGCCCTCACCCCGAGGAAGGTGATCCATGGGGCACGGAGCTGCCAGACTGTGCCAGTGTGTTAGCCAGGACCTGTTCCCTTCATTAGAGCTGGTAATGACCTTGTCATTGCTGACGAGGATGCTGCTGCCTTGGCTTTCCGAGAGGCTGGAAATAGCTGGAGCTGCCCCTGTAATTGCACCTTTCCCCCCCGTTCCTCCTGCCTGCTCCCGGATCCTGCCACTCCAAATTACTCTTATTAAACTCCCGAAGGGCTCGTGGCACATTACGGGCTATTGCAGGAGCTATTTCCTTTCAAACAGCAAAGCTACCTGTGAGTTACAGGAGTACAAAAAGCTCTCAAATCCTTGTGCCTTCCTCCTCTCCCTTAGCTGTTTAGAAAATAGCTTTCAAAGCGCTGCTCTCTCCCAGTGGATTTATGGCTGGGTCCTCAGCAGGTTGTTGGGCTCCTCCACACCGGGAGTGAAATGAGGTTTAGCAACAGGATAAAATAATTCCCTCTTGACAGTTTAAGTCACAGAAGTGCTTAAAGCAGTAACTCTGAAAGGGGTGGGATTTCTAATAGAAGTTGTCTAGCACAGACTGTAAAATACCCCTTTAAGTTGGTTATTTCACACCAGTGATGGAGTACGAGAAGAATTAACTTTCTGAAGAGCTTAAGGTACAATTCAGTAATAACCTGAGCCATTTAATGAATGAAATATTTAACATAAGTTGCATGCATTAAGTGAGGGGATACAGAGTGTGACAAATATAACTCCAAGTTGGGGAGGAAAACTGGGAGAAACAAACAGGAATTCCTTAGTGTGAACCTACGGACCCCTTGGCAGCAGTGCTGGGATGGGGATGGAGCTGAACCCAGAGGCTGTTGCACATCTATATGGTGGGTCTCACCACTGTCTGGCAGGGCAGCCCTCCCCATGTCCAAAACCTCTTGCTGTAGAATCCCAGCCTGGTTTGGGTTGAAGGGACCTAAAAGCACCTTCAGCTCCAACCCCTGCCATGGGCAGGGACCCCTTCCACTGGAGCAGCTTGCTCCAAGCCCCTGTGTCCAACCTGGCCTTGAACACTGCCAGGGATGAGGCAGCCACGGCTTCTCTGGGCACCCTGTGCCAGCGCCGCAGCACCCTCACAGGGAACAGCTTCTGCCTAAGAGCTCAGCTCAGCCTCCCCTTGGTCAGGTTCAAGCCATTCCCCTTGGCCTGTCCCTACAGGCCCTTGTCCAAAGTCCCTCTCTGGATGCAGTATTCCAGATGGAAGGAGAAACCTCAATGTTTGACTTCCCTGGATGTAATTTTTCTCCTCCTTTATGCTCTTTGTGTGTCTGCAAATAGCTGCAGCCTTTCTGCATCACCTCTTCTTGCAGTGCTCGGCTCCAGGCTGGGGATTTAAGAATGGCACTTCCAACTCTTGTGTGAACTGAGCACATGGAAACGACTCTGCCTGAAGGCAAAGGCAGGAGCCAGCATAGCCACAGTGATTTCCTCTGGGGAGCACAGCTCCCTGGTAAATACAGAGGGATGAGGGATGTAGGCTGAAGACTCAATAGGAGGAGTTAGACGGGGCATCCCCATCTAGCTGGGAGCTCCTTGATGTCAAAGCTCATTCTTGAGATCTATAAATGCTTAAAAGATGGAGAAGAACAGAGTAATTCTGAAATGCATCTCTGTCTTTGTTAAGCAAGATAATGTTTTTTTAATGGTATGTATCTTTGAATAGGTATGAAATGAGCCCACTAACAATGAGCTTTCCGTTTCATTAGGGGCATAGCGCACAGACTCAGATGAGGTCCCCTCTCAGTGGCTGGATTTGGTTTTGGACTGCCTTAAAGAGGGAGGGTTGTTTTCCTCCCTGCTGTTGATGTGCCTTGACAGCATGTTCGAGTCAATATTACCCTAAACCCGTTCTGCTTTCATAACAGGCAATTTTATTTGTGTTGAAAACGCTTTGTTTGATTTCTGGAGCCATTCATTACAGGATCAAGGCTTCAAATTGGAGCCAATTAGGTCTAAGAGCTGCTTTTAAAAAGCTTTTTCCATACACCAAGAGTTGGAAGGTTAAAATGCAGTGAACTGAGCACCCAGCCCCATGCGTGCAGCCTCTGTTGGGGCAGTGGGTCCCACTCGGGCTGTGTCCTTGCAGGAGCTGGCGCTATGTATGGTGCATCTCTCTTTCTATATTTAGTAAGAAACGCATCAGCATCCCTTTTCCTCCCTGAATTCCCTCTGGGATTGGAGCTTGTAAATAGCTGTCGTGCTAAAAATAACACCTCCACCAGCCCCTGCAGCCTCTTTCTTTTCTCTGGCTGAACACGCACCCAAAGGGCTCCCACCCCGGGCACAGAGGTTTGGGTTTATGATTAGTTTTAGTTTATGTTACGGAAAAGCAAAAAGCAACCACTTTAAAACGTGGAGAACATGAAACTGCCTGTGATGCTTAACCTTTGGAAACATCAGTCGTGCTCTCAGCATCTCTCTCTGTAATAAAGCAGAAGCACAGCTGGCAGTGGTTTTCCCAGCCACTGGTAGCCCAAAGGTGATGTGGGTTCCATCCTCTGCCCTGGGATACAGTCACCATCCCTGGGTTCACACCAGCCTGCTGGTTTGGCTCCTTTTGAAGGAGAAATGCAGGAAACCCCGGCACTGGCGCTGCTCAGAGCTGTAAACAGCTTTTGTCACACAAACAACGTCCCTTTTTTTGTGGTCCTTTTTGGTCATTTTAAAATGTCTTTTTCTTCTGAAGCGTTTTCTCAAAAGCAAGGAATTACTGAAATCTCAGCCATCTGAAAAGAGCTTGCGATTGAAGGATCCATCGATTTACTGTGGGGCTGGAACCACCAAAACCACCAACCCATCAGCACCAGCGGGAACTGGAAACTGCAGCTGGGTTCCAAGGTTCTTTTTGTTTTTAAACAACAAGCAACAGTTAAAAGGAAGAGGAAGAAGTTAACAAGTCATGAAGGAAAGGGTGCCTGGCATTCAGATCTATAGTGCAAGTGGCTCAGGTCTTCACCTAGCCGGGGAACAGAGCTCTGCCTCTGATTTGTTTTGGGTTTTCTTTTCCCTTTGCTATTGTCGTTGCTTCCCATGGGAAGGGCTGGGAATGTGTTTCATAATTGGTTGTGTAATGGGATCACTTCTAACGTTCTAGGTACTGGCAGCAAGCACCTCGAAAGGTCTCTTTTATCCCACTGGCACTCAAGGTTTTGTTTGAGGTTTATCTGGATTAATTGGGCGGATGTTTGGGGAAGAGAACAAATACCTGCTGGTGTTTGATTTTGCTCACGCAGCTGTGTGATGAAGAGAAATGGCAGCAGAAGACCTTAAACTCCATTATACTGTCTCTGGGAAGATTTGTGAGGGATAAGTGGGACATAGAAACAGCATTTCGGAGCCTCATCACTGCAGTTAACTGGAGTGCTTTCGGATCGGAGTGCTGGGGTGACCCACAGAGGCTTTAATGAACAAATGGGTGCTCTGTTTTGTGTCTCCAGAAGCTGTGCAGCCCAGAGCCCTTGGCTTCTGCTAATAGCTCTGTGGCCTGCGAGGAATGAGCAATTAATTATATCAATATTTGAATAACCTTTGTTTCTGGCTGCCTTTGTTTACTCTGTGTTTGATGCTGGTCCTTCTCCCATTTAGATTCTTACACTTAATGGAGCAGTACAAGGTTACAGACTCTTACAGGCAGCTTGGTGGCTGGTGATGGAGTGGATACACATCTAGGAAGGATGACCTAAAGCTGTCAGTCTCATAGGCCTCTGTTCTTTTGGAGTCTTGAAGACTTAAAAATCCACTTGGGAATTGCATCAGTGTACTGCATGGCTTCATTTCAAATGCTCCTTTGTATAAACTTCACGAACCCCACTGTGTGTGTTACAGGGCTGTGATGCTCAAGGCCTGGTCAATATGATTTCATCTGCTCACAAGTATGAGGCATTAAAGATGATTGTAGGACTGATAATAATGAGTAGCATTGGTCATTTTTAAGATTAAATACTGTTTGCACAATGATACTTGTGCAGTATTTACAGAGCACCTTGGAGAGCTGAAAGAGACTTTGTGTCAATAGTACTACTAATAATAAATTATTCTTAATACTACTAAGTTATTAGTATTAATATTAATGGAATAAAACCATTAACTAATTGCTGAAGGTAAACCAGCTCCTTTATTTAGCTACATCTTTGGGGGAAGGGAGGTGCTCACGCATGGAGGGCAGGAGGGGGGAGATGAGGCATGAAAGCAGCAGCATCCAGGAGTCCATTTTGCAGTGATTAAGAGATGGGGACTGAGTTCATCGCAGGACAGCGCCTGCCAAGGAAGCAGAATGTACCAGGCAGTGCTCTTCCCAGATTGCTGCGCTTTGTGGCTCTTGCTCTGACCAGCATCGTCACTCGAGCAGAGCTTTTATCATGATTTAGGATGTATCTTTTAAGAAGGATTTTAATTCCCTGTTTGAAATAAGAAAACGCCATAAATCAGGGGCAGAATCTTTTAACATTTACAGTTTTAAATGAATTCCTGTTGAGAGTCTCTTAAGCCAGATTTATATCTGGTTCTGCATTGAACTGTGTCGTTATGTGGGACTGAAAATCTCTTACAAAATTAGGCATAATGCAAAAACATGCTGAAAAGACAGTTCTGCAGGAATGTGGAGCATTATTATGTTAGAGAATATTGGAGTGAGGAATATGCAGAAAGGGGCAATTACCCTGGATATTTTCCTTTTAATGAACCTTGCACAGTTCTTTGGAAGGGTTCAATGCAGGATGAGGCAGATGGAGAAGGTGCTGGTATTTTCACCTCGCACTGACTGCGATTAGGGCTGCACATGTGGCAGGTAAGAGAAGAACTATTGCAAATCCCAGGCAGAGTGTCCTGCTCTGACCAGTGCTATTCACTTTATGTCCATGTCTTACTCTTTGAATCCCAAAAGGAGGAAATCCCCAGCCAAACAATTGTAGCAGCAGATTGCAGAGCAACAAACCCTGAGGTTTTCCCCCAGAATGTGCTCATAAGAGCAGCAGTCCACATGCTGACAGCTTAAATCCACCAGCATCCTTCACCCCTCTTGTTTACTGGAGCTGGAGAAGTTGGACTTGGCCATTCTTGGCTGAGGATATGGAATTGCCTTTGTATGGCATTGATGGAAGGTAATGGGAATGACTCCATGGGTTTTCCTCTCTGCAGAAGTAGAGATTTTGGTAATTATGCTGTAATTACGTATCATAGATACATGTATCTTACTGCCTTTCCTTTTTTGATCCCACTGCATGCGTGACTCGGACTACAGAAGAGCAGCCCCATTGGCAGTATTAAAGCCGACAGTAACAGCAAGACAATAGTCCATGTGTTTCTTTAAGTTGTGGGGTTTAGCCCAAGGTCATTTAAAAGCAAGAATAATAAAATAATAATGTAATGATCCGTGGGTATTTTCCAGTAACTGAAGATTGGGTGTTATTTAATATTGCTCTGTTTTACTGACTTTCCCTCAGTTTGGGACTTAAGTGGAAGATAAAATCCATCCTAATCCCATTAGGCACTGCCTGACTCAAGGTCTGACTTTGCTGATACTTGCATCTAATGGTGTTCTGAGCGAGTGGTTCAGGACAGCCATTGCTTAGTGTGTGCAGAATGGTGGCCCTGCTGTTACAGACCCATTGCATGTTCAGTTTACTGTTTTCCGTGTGTATTTGGCAGGTGAAATTGCCAAGCAGATCCTGTTTAACTCTGGTGTCTGTTAACTGCTGCTTATTCACTTGATTGGGTGTTTTCCTTCTCCTTTACATGTGTTTCAGAGAAGACTGTTTCTCAACTCAGTTTCTTCCTATCAGGTTTACCCTTGAAAGTAAAGCATTGAAGGTGTCCACTTGCTACTTCATGGAAGTTCAAGAGTGACCAGGACTAGCCACTTTGAGCTCTGCTCCTGCTGACCTGGGAGGAATGCCTTGGTTTAACTGAGCTGAGCCTTACAGAGGTGTACACCTCAAATCTGCCTGGGTGCTGCCCTGGCATTGCTGCAAAATGCCATCACTCAGATGCCTTGATCGGTGATGGGAGCTCAGGATTCCTAAATGTCATCCTATAATGTCTAATTAAGGTTGCAGTTTGAAGACATCATGTACTTTAATTGAAAACTGTAAGAGTAATCTATTCCAGTTTTTTTTCCTGTTAAATTAATAGCGTGGACCTTTAGCAGATGGTTACTGAGACGCTGTTGTTAATGAAAACATCCCACCGCCTGCAATCCAGCCGCACAGCTCCCCAGCCAAATGCCTTTTCCACTCAGTGGCTTTATTCTCCTGCGGTGCCAATTAGTGGTCCCTGGGCTGCCACTGAGCCTCTTTGGCAGGATTTAAACCCTGCAGAGGTGTGTTCTGCTGGGTGATGCTGGTGGAGCTGGCAGCAGCCTGCTGCTGCTCTCTGGCAAAGCAAGAACCGCTTTGGGCCCCAACATGTTCTCCATCCATTAGGGTGATAGACCAAGGGGTCTGGTTCAAGCTGTTTAATGGCATTTTCAAGTGCCTCTGCGTGTGAGCATGCACTGCATGCAGTAGGGGTGAGCTTTGCCCCTCCATCCCTGCATCCTTATGTTCACCAATCCCAGGTTTTGGGAGCAGATCTTTTGTTCCCCCCTTTATACTTCCTCCCTCCTTCTCCCCCCTCCTATTGCTTTGCTGCTTCCCAGGGGGACATGCGCAGCAGCGGGGACTGGGGGAAGCTGGAATATTTATCGCGCTCTCCTACTCGGAGGCTCTAAAACGGCTTCTGCAGAATAAATCTCCTTTAAGACCCTTCTGGAGTGGGGTTTGGCTTATTGCTCCAGGAATAAAGAAAAGCCTTCCCTTCGCCAGGCGACGAGCTGGGACCCCAGTGGTGATGGCTCGGGAGCTGCAGCATCCTGGTGATTTGTGGGGTTTCTGTCTGCAGGAGCACAGGCATCTAAACCCCAGCGTTTGCTGCAGGAGCTGAGGTGGTGGAGCACAGGGTGAAGCAGTGTCCTTGTGTAGGTACCACCAGGCAGCTGATGGCAAAGGGTATCCCAGGGTGAGAGCATCACTCTGGGAGGGAGGAGCAGAGGGATGTAGGAATCCACGTTTCCCATAGTGCCTTTGTGGAGGAGGAATTTGCATTGGCTCTGAGGATGTGAAGGTCGAGTCCCAGTGAGACAGGGACCTTGTGACAAAGCAGATCTCTGCCCCTTAAGGATGCTAGGAATGTTTGGCTCTATTCCCCTTGTCAGCTGTGGGATGTGCAGCCCAACACAGGTAACACTTAGAGGCCAAAATAGGCCTGGCCTGCAAAAGGCCGAACAACTGGACAGATGAAATGGTTTTGCAGGTTTTGTTCCAGTGATGCTGAATGGGGTAGGGAGAACTTGCTCTGTGTGGCTTTCAGAGCAGTTTGTAGTTGGAATAATTAGAATATTAATGGCTTTGAGAGCGGGGACAGCTGGAAAATGAAAATGGCTTAACCCAGCTGAGGAGATGCTACATAATCAACATGAATTTGTATTTTCATTTCGGAGCGGAAGGATGATGAGGAAGAAACGGGCTGGAATTTGTCTTAGAGCAGCAAGGACGCAACGATATCCTCAGAGAATGAACCATGCTTGCTTAAGAGATCACAACTGCATTAGCTCTGTGGTATAAATCCAGAGCTGCGTGCAGACTCTCCTGTTTCCTCTTAGAACACGCATATATTTCAAGCTGGCTAATTTGGGTGTGTAGAATTCAAAGTAATAACTTGAAATTCAGACTTTACTTTTGTTCTTTAATGTAATGATTTTATTACTTTGAGACCAGAGAGTGGCTTAAGCTGCCACTTTGGGTTGCAGTAAAGGTTCTTTCTGGCACCACTGGGGTTTTGGATCCCTTTGCATAGGTCCATTCCCTGCCTGGTGCTGGGGTCCTCTCCAGTGTCTGTCCATGCAGACACACACGCACACATCACACAGCGGCTGTGCAGTGTGTGCTGGCGAGCGCTCTGCTCCCTGCTGCTGCCTGCGCTGCAGCTGGGACCCGGGAGGTGACATCAGGTCACTCCTGCTGCAGCTCCGGGTGCTGCCCTGCTTAAATATTGAAGCGGCCGAGGAGCTGCAGTCACGTAGCGCGGGGTGGGAGCTGGTGCTGGTGCTGCACAACACCCGGGTAATGTCTGCACCTCCTTCCCCTGCCCGCCTCACACCTGGCTTACGCTGAGCTGAGCTCTTAGGCAGAAGCTCTTCCCTGTGAGGGTGCTGAGGCGCTGGCACAGGGTGCCCAGAGAAGCTGTGGCTGCCCCATCCCTGGCAGTGTTCAAGGCCACGCTGGAGCAAGCTGCTCTATGGAAGGTGTCCCTGCCCATGGAGTTGGAGCTGGATGCGCTTTAAGGTGCCTTCAACCCAAACCAGTCTGGGATCTTGTGATTAACAATGCTAGGGCTGCTGGGTTGAAACTGGAGGAAGAGTGATGTGGCCGTAGTGGCACATATCTAGAGACACTGTAGCCCACTTGTGTCCTGTCTAACACAGTTAATGCGGATTTGCAGTTGATGGCTCTTTGCATGCAAACTTAATAATCTTAAACAGGGGAATGCAAAATAAAAACAAATGTTCATTTATATAAAATGCTATCAGCCAAAGCAACAGGGTATAAATTAAACCACTGAATTATATGGCCAAGCTTAGGATGAAACATAACTCACATGATCTGAATCTTAAAATACCTAATTGCTTTACAGGGTGCTTCCATTAGCTGATCAAATTAAACCTATTTCCCTTGTTTAAGTGATGAACGTAGGGCTCAGTCCTGCAGGCTCTGCTTTAGGTGGGAAAGCCCTGCTCTGAGCCTAACCGTGAAATCAGCAGGCACGGTCAGGAACAGAGGTGGATCTGCACAGCTTTCAGTATTTCATAGAACAGTTTGGGTTGGAAGGGACCGTAAAGCTCATGCAGTTCACTTTCCACTTTAAAGCATTACTTGCTGATGTTGTTTCCAAAGCCAGGCTCAGAATGGAGGTGGGGCTGGGTGAGACATCGTGACCAAGGGGCTGGTGCCCTTGTGCACAGAGATGCTCCTGGGTGGTCTTGGGCACTGGGTGCCACGTGCCCTGCCAGTGCCTCAGGGACTTGCTGATGGGAGGGTGTTTGTGGGGAGCGTGCGTGTCCTTTCATTCCCTTCATCTGCTCTATAATGACAGAGCAGAGGCGAGGACGGCGCTGGGGCTCACAGCATGGCGCTGTCTCTTCTGACCTTGCTGATGCCACGCTGCCTTTTGTTTGTAATCTCGGGCAAGAAGCAAAGGAAAAAGGGTTTGATAGGAGACAAAAGCAAACAATAGGCTCTCTCCAAAGATAGGATGAATGGGATGTAATTGAATGTTTTGGTGAAGACATTGACTTGACCCTCTAAGACACACAGAGAATCATTAGGGGAATTAACGCACATTAAAATGCAGGGTTTTTATCAGAGGGCTTTTATTGTGCCTATAGTTTTGGTTTTAATTATTTAATGACTTTGTGTCTTCTAGTGATAAATCTATTTCTGCTTCCCTTTTCAAAAGGAAGGAGGGTGTTGGTGTGACGGGGGGTACATGCCCCGAGTGGCTGATGAGCACCAGCCTTTTGTGAGCAGACAGGCAAATGCCTTCGGAGAGCATCTCTTGCAGATAAAACACCAGCGTTGCTCCGACCGCTCTCTTCTGAGCCCTTCAGGTTTACTTTTCCAATGTACATATAGCGAAAACTCTGTAGGAATTGCTTACTGGCAGGAGCTAGATGGGATGTGGGGTTTGGGAAGAAGGGTTCCAGAGCCCAGCTGCTTGGGGCACAGCACTCATGTTTGCAGCTCCTCCTGCACTGCGTTCAGGGCTCCTCAGTAACCCCATCTGTGTATTTGGCATCTCTCGGGTTGTGTTTTCCTCACCTCGCTGATGGATTTGAAACAAAAATAGCTTTTTTAATAACTTGAGCTGCTTGGTTTGGGCTTTGCTGAGATTTATGACGTGTCCGTGTCATAGAATCATGGAATGGTTTGGGTTGGAAGGGACCTTCACAGGTCATCCAAAGCTCTTCTGCTTCTTGTGCCCTCCGATCTCTCCCTTAGAAACCCAACATTTCCCTGTGCATGACCAGTTTGGGGATCACCCTGGTGCCCAGGATGTGCCTGTGCTCCAAACTCACCTTTTTGCCTGACTGTCCATGTGCGTGTGAGCACTGCTGAGCATCACCAGATCATCTGTTCCTCACGGTTCTGTTCCAGTATGAGCTGACAAGACGGGGGATTTCTTGTTCTGCCTGAGCCTCGGTGCTTATATAGTGACAGAAGCTGGCACATGGGTGTCAAACTGCAACCAGACATCTCTGTTGTTACCCCTGCGTAGCATAGGGCTGCTCTCCTCACACCAGCTTGGGATGCTGAGTGTGCAGGTTCCTCCTCATGGTGAAGGCTGCAGTTGGTGCCCTGGGTGCCGGCATTGCAGACAGGGCCAGCAGGTGATGGGGGGGTTTCCTTGGCTTTTTGTGTCTCTTTTCCCCTGTGTGTGGCAGTCCCTGTAGTTGTGAGCACTCGGGGCAGGGAAGGCAGCGGCAGGATTCGCTGTCTCTCTGCTGTGCGTGTTAATTTATAGTGCGGCTGTGAGCTAGATTTTCCTTGTTATCCAAGGTATTTCCTCTGGAGGAGGGAAATCAGGCTGTAATATATCATTAAGCAGAAAGCCTAGGGGAGCTCCTATCCTAGTTGATGTGGATCCTTCTTTTAGCCTGTTAGAAGAATTGAATTATACATCTTGAGTTGTCAGAAGATCCAGCGTGGAGTCTGGCTGGCTCTGTGCTATGGGAGCAGGGCTGGGAGCTGCCAGGCATCACAGGAACACTCACGTGTTTGATGAGTTGTTGTGTGCCCGCAGCATCGATCTGCAGCTTATCCTTTAGTCTGCCCAAATCTGTGGGGCAGGCCCAGGACAGCAGCATGGAAACAAAGGTTCTGTCTCCAGCTACTGCAGCTCCTCCCTCTAGGATAGTTTTGGGATGGATGGGTGGATGGATGGATGGATGGATGGATGGATGGCCATCTTGAGCATGTAGGGCATAGGCCACCTGGAAGGAATAGAGGGAACAAGCCTTGGGTAAGACTGGTGTTCGTTCACCTGAAGTACTTTAGGTTTCTGTCCTATAGCAAGATGCTTATTCAGCCATGAAAGTTAAAAAATGCTTTATTCCATTATGGCAGGTTGGTTTTTCATAGGAAGAGGCAAAACCCTGTGCTAATCTGACCCCCCTAAATCTGCCCATTGCTGCAGGATTTTGAGGGTGAATCGGCCAGATCTGCCTCTGCATGAGGGGGTTTGTTTCTGTAAGGGCTTGTGTGGCCCAGCTGTGAGGGTCCTGGGTCTGTGGGTGCTGGAGAGGATGTGTGGGGCTCCTTGGCACCCACTGGGGCTCATCTCTTGGTATCTCCGGAGCTGTAAGGTCTGAGATGATGCAGATTTGTAACAGACATAACGTGGGATGGGAGTAAAATTCTGCAGACCACAGCACATTTGGTGGAAATACTGTACTGGCTTTGAGGGAAAAACCCAGGGATCTTGGTTTATATTTCCTGAGGGATTTTAGTTCCGGAGTGTTTTATTTCTATATATATATATATATATGCATAAAATCAGCAGTTGGCTCCTACAACTCGCACCTTGCATCAAGCTAGGCTCATGGAGCATCGGTGGCTTGTGCAGGGAGCAAGGGAAGTCTGGGGCCAGACTTTCCTAGCCATGTAGTGTCCAAGCTTTAGCCCATGCATCTGATTGAACTGTGGTTCCTCTTGAAGCACAAGGCTAGGTGGGTTCTCTGCAAGGTTGTGAGTGCAGAACACTGTGGACGGCTGCACCGGGGCCTTTTGATAGTGAATTTTACACTGTAATTAGCCACAGATCATAGAGAGGTGGGTTTGGAGCTTGGTGTCAGTGCTGCTCCTCCTGGCTCCCACAGACGCGGTGCCATTCCCATCATCTGCTGCTGCAGTCATCACTTAAAACTGCGCAGTCGGGCTTGGGAAAGAAGGGATGCGGTGGTGGATTGTGGGAGAATTGACTTGCAGTGTAAACATGTTGGTCAGGAGTCATTAATATGACATTCACACAACTCTAATAAAGTACATAACACGGAGATCTGGCACCACTGCAATACCCAGAGGACATTAAGTATGAGTCTTAAAACCAAGAGTATTGGAAACAAGATATTTTTACGTCTCGTTTGGGAGTAATATAATTGCATTTTGTGGCTCTAGCAGATGCTTGGGCCAGCTGGTTGGAGAGCATTGTGGATTTTTTTAGCTTTGGTACTATACAGCTACAACCCTCATATAGATCTGTCTTCGTTTTAAACAGAAAAGGCAACAAAATTCACATCCTGGTCAAAAGACCCATTTCTTGTGTGATACCTTCATGGTGGTGCAGCCCGTGTGCAGTAGCACTGGAGATTAAACCACACACGGGTTTGGGGTCTGATCCGAGGCCGCTTCACTGACCTTTCTGCATCGCTCTGGCTGTCACAGGTCTCTGAGAGGGAGATTCTGGACCCAGCTGGAGGCAGTTTTTGGCAGAGAACCATCAAACCCCTGTTTATTCTTCAGTGTCTCTTTGGGAGAGGGGAAGCTTGTTTCCAGCAGCCTGTGGACTTCGGTCCTGGGGGTTCTTGGCCATCTCTGGGTGTTGGGATGTTGCTGGTTATTACAGCAGTGGCATGGTTGTGGATGGTTTCTAGTCCCTGGTCTTGTTGCTTGCCCCACAGCTGCTCTAGGTTTGACCCATGGAAGCGAGGAGCAGCCACCCCTGGTTCCTCAGGCCTGTGTACAAGCACCAGTGTGAATTATCTCACCAGCACCAATAATTTCCTGCAAACATATCGGTCCTGATCTGCAAGTAATCGCCCGTATCATTCCTGCAAGTGGGAGCGATGACTTACGTTGATGTCACCCGCTGCCTTTTTATGGCAACCATTAATAATTCAGTAATTCTCTGCAGTGATGCTGTTCTATTTATAAATATTTAATTCCCTTCCTGGTGGCACTGCCCTCCCCTTTGCCTCCCAACGTGACACCGAGTGCTTGGTGGTCACCACAGTTACCAGCACTTGTCTGTGCTGGAGGATGCTGATGCTTTTCCTTGTCTTCATTACATTACTTCAGTCTGGCTTTGATGGTGTGAACACAAACCTTGCCCAAGCGTGCCATATCAGAGCCTCACTTGAGCTGCTGACCTACGGCTCCTTGTCTGTGTTATAGAACTTCTCTGTTACAAAACTTCCCTGTTCCCAATGTGGCCATGCAAGTAATTCTTTTCTTTCTGTGTCTCTCTTTCAGGAAATTGCAGCTTATTTAATAACGTTTGAAAAGCACGAAGAATGGTTAACAACCTCCCCTAAAACAAGGTAACATTGCTCATGCTTCAGTCCATTGACTCATTCTCGCTGCTGACTTGACTTGCTCATTGGTGCATTGGCCACCAAGTGTAAGCTTGTTGCGCTCAGTGGCTGGTGATGCCAGACTCTCATTAATTGCCTTACTGAGCCTTTCATTGACTGCAATTGGGTTGATTAAAAATGGAAGAGCTGCAATCTTGACAGGTTGAAGTCGTCACCTGATTGCTCAGGGTTTAATTGTACCCCTCAGCAGCGCAGGCTTGGAGGCCTCTGAGCGAGGTTGCAGGCTGCTTATCCTGAGAGCTCCCTGCAGCCTCCAACTCAACGTAAATGAAGAGGCGTAGAGCCCTCCCTGTGCTCTGCTGCTTAACGTGCCGGCGTGGGGATTGTTTGCCTTTTGGTGTTTCTCTTGCTGGGGTTAAGTGTTTGATGGCGAGGAGATCCCAAAAAGCCGCATTAACAGACATGTTTGCAGTTTATTATTCAGTAAATGTCATGTCTGCTTCGCGCTGCCATAAATGTTTAACTCCTGTGCTCCCCTGGGACCCTAGACGTGAAGTTTTGCCTGCAGATGTTTTCCTGCTGTTCTGGCTGTGCTCGGGCTCACAGCGTTTCCATACGTTACAAAAACCAACTCTGCCTTTCCAATATTGAGGGGTTTTTCCTTTTCTTCTTATTCCCAACCTGCCCCTTGCCTGTTGAGCAGGATGAAGTCACTGGGTGAGCCTGCTTAGAGCCAAGGTGGGAGAAAAGCCTCTAACATCCTGCAGGGATGCAGCGCCAGAGGCATCCCAACAGCCTGCTGCTGGACTTGGCATCACCTCCCTCTGTGATCATCAGAGGCAGGAATTCCAATGAGACACAAGGAATGATGTTGCACCTTATGGATAGTGCGGGTTAATTCCCCAAGTATTTCCTGACTCCCAGAGAGGAGAGGATGAAGGTGGAGGAGGAGGTGGTGGGTGAAGGGCCCTTGGGGTTGACCTTTTGCACTGAAGGAAGTCTCCCTTCGGTGAGTGCGTAGGTGCCTTGTTCTGCTGCCCCCCCTTGGTGCAGGGCAGCAGGCAGTTTGATAAAGATTAGAGAAGGCTTTTTTCTGACCTGGTAATCCCGAACTTCAGAATTAATGCAATGCAATTTCTTGCTGACCCTTTGCTATAGAAGCCTGTTAAGAGGGCAGAGAAGAGATGAACCACTCTGGGTATACACGGTGTCGTTAAGCATGAGATTATACATGTGTTTGTAGCAGCACCTTATGGTTTTAAGAGTTTGGTTTGCTAAAGGCAAGGCATGAAAGTCATTTTCTGATGAATATTACAATACCTTCCCCTGTGTGTTCACACTTGAACACACTGCCCCAGGAGAGAGAGGGCTGTAACAGCTCTTCAAGGACCTTTTTACATTGTGGACTTGGGTCTTTTCTTCCTTTTTTTAAATATAAAAATCAATTGGGAGAGTTAAATGCTGAGTTCAGACAATGAGGTGGTGCAGAATTGATGCTGTCGCTGCAGCACTGAGCTGGAGCACTCCCTGGCATTTGTTTGCTGCTGCCAATTTGTCTCAGAAAGGAATAGAAGTGCATTGCACCCTGACACTTGCAGAGTTCCTTACTGGGGTTTGAGGACCACTGTGGTAGGCTTGGAGTGATTGGAGCTGTTGGCCAATGATGGGTGTTGGCAATGGCCCATAGAAAAGTTCCCGTGTTCATGACGCAGGACAGGGCAGGGGTTGCTTTGACCATGGATAGAGGAGGAACCCTCCTATAATGCCATTGTGGTGGCAGTAGAGAAGCTATGAGGAAGCTTTCGGCTTGCTCCAAAATGGCTTTTTTGGGAAGCTTCTTGTGGAATGACTCTCATTGGTAGAATGTGCTGATACGATATAAATGTACTGGGGTGTTATTTACAACAGTCATTTGAGTGCTCCAGTTTCCCAGCATGAATTACCAAGCGTCCTTCTCGAGGCACAGACCTCGATGCTTCCTTGGAATGGTGTTTGGCTGCTGGCTGCAGTGGTGGAGTGGGCTGGGAAGCATTCTGCTGGTGCAGGCTCTGACATTTCCAACTTAAACGCAAACCAAACCCAAATTGCTTGACATTTGTGTATCAAGTAGAACCTAATTGTTGTTTCCATTGGAATTTCAATGACAAAGCTGGCTTTTAGTCCCCTAACACTGTCCTAGATGAAGGTACTTTGCTGCCTGTTTCCAAGTGCCTTCTGTAATTCTCATTTTAGAGTATTTTAATACTAAACATGAGTGACCTGGTGTAGCTTTACCTGTTGTGTTTCACAAGTGGGGCTCAGCAACAGAAAGCATGACCGTGCCCAGAAGCTGCAAGGTTCGTTTTCCAGCTGGGAATGCAGTTTGGATGTGTATATGCCCCTTGCTGCGTTGCATTTACATTTCTGCTGCATGTACAGCAAAAGCATAGGTGTTTGGGCCAGGAGCAGGTACCAAGCTCTCGTTTCCTTCCTCACAAAGCCCAGAAGGTAGATGTTTCTTGGGAAGTGCTTTGGGATGCTGACGCCGTGAAAGCCATCGCTTGTACTGATACACAGAGCGGCTGGGGAAATTCCCAGGTGAGGGATTTTCAGCCCGGAAAGAGCCCAAATGCTGTTTCTAGGCAGTGAGACTTGGCAGTGATGAATATTTCTGCAACTGTGAGTTGGTGGCAGCCTGCCCCTTCAGATCAATAGCGATTTACATAGCCCAGACACATCCTGACAGTGCAATTCGGTTTCACTTCTGCTACTCACTGAGTTACTTCTAGCATTTTCATTCCCCTTCTCCTGACTTTGGGAAAACAAGGGTTGCTTTTGGTGTGATGGGCAGGGACAATAGGTGCACGAAGGTTTCCCACTGATAAATCCTAACCTGATAAATCAGAGACAGCAGCAAGAACCATTTGAGCTCTGTGTGACTGGGTGCAGTGGGAAGTGCTATTCGCTTGCTCCAGGGAATAGCAGGCATGGGATGCAGAGGGTCAATGCAGCCCTATGGTGACTTTAGGGAAAAACTGGACCCACCTCAAGTCCCAAGGATGTGCCAAGGTAGCAAAAAAGCAGATAAATCAGTGACCCATCTTGCTGCCATCATAGACATGATGTCCTGGGACGGCGCTGTTCCACGGCTCAGTCATCTCAACTTCTGCTGATGCTGGTTGCAGGAACAGGGGATCCAGATTACATTAGACTGGTTAGAAATCGCTTTTCCTGATGGAAAATGCACTCACAACAATCACTGTGTTCCTCTGGTACTTTTTTAGTGATTTTTTTTTTTTTTTCTCTGGCTCCAGAGTTTTGAAATTTCCGGAGAAATTGGATTTGTTCAGTTAAATGTGGGCTCGTGCCGAGGCTGGAGCGGAGGGTACCGGCCCACAATGAGATTTACAGGGAGCAGGGCAGGAAAACCTAATGCAGTTACTGCTTCAGCAGAGCTGCCCGGGGGATGTGACAGTGAGAAGAAACGCGCCTGGTTCCCGGGAGAGCATCATTGCGTGCAGTGAGTCTGAGCCCTGCTCCGAGCCTCATCCTGCCCTCATGGGATGGGGTCAGCATTGACTGGTCCCTCTGGCACAGGGGAGCTCCATGGTGAGGGGCAGGATGAGCTCTCACCTCAACTCCTCTCCATCCCATTGCCCATGGAGCACACCCCGCTTCTGACCTGTCTGTCGGTCCAGCCTAAGCACTATCATTTATCTTGGATATCTTTATCAGGGGCTTCTTAAAGGCAAGTTAGGACCTTGCAGGGTATTAATTTTATTCAATAATTAATAGCAAAATTAATTGGATTATTCCATTTTCAGGTAAAAAATAGGGTGATAAATATTCATCACTTATTTTATGAAAAGGAATTTCCATTTCCTATGCCATTAAGGTGAGATTAACTAACACTGGGTTTAAACAAAGACTGAAAACAATTGTGCTTTGGAGTTAATTCCTTGCATTACATGGCAAGCAGCTCCCAACGGACTCTGTGCAGGAGCCATCCTGCTGCCTGGGTACCTGCTGCTCCCGGTGTGCCTTGGCACTTGTGGGATGAGCCAGAGGCTCTGTGTTGAGGAAGAGGTCCTGTGAGCCGAAGGTTGTGGAAAGGAGACTGCCTGGAGCAAATAGGAATACACTGGAGACCTTGTTTAGAGGTGAGGGTCCTGCTGCCTTACATAGCTCCTACTGTCCATGGAGCCCAGGACCATAACCCTCCCCATGCACAGTGCTGGAATTGGGGGTTTGCTGTTGCTGCTGCTGGAATCCCTGTTCACACGGCTGGGGTGGCTGTGACCTGCTTTTCCTTCGTCAAAGGCAATGTGTGTGCTGTCAGCTCTTCCTGGCTTAGAATGCTGCTTGACATAATCCCTGCTAAATGTGGCACATCTCTCTTTACACTTTAAAGATTTCATGACTCTCAACACTTTCTTCTCGCTGCTCTCAGTATTTCCTACTCTATTTTTTGTCTTGTTTTCCCCTGAAGAAGATAAACAGTACAGAGATGGTTTTAAGAGGCATTGATTCATATAGATTTTCATCCGCTGTGGTCCAGGGGTGTTGAGATGCCAATAATAAATTCCTTTAACAGCTCACCCCATTTGTTTTAATGTGACCTAACGGGAGCCATCAGAATGCCTGTCCCAGAGCAGTCAATGGTCTTCAAGTATTTCATGTGAACCCTTCCCATGGCTGGTCCAGGCTGGGCAGCAGGTACAGGCTGGTGCTCCCGGGGAGCTGATTTCCCTCTCTATGTAACCCATGGCTCAGGAGAGCTGCGTCAGTGTGGAAGACAGCACTGGCCAACCAAGATGAGATGTCCCTATTTCCATTATGGATGGAATTCACCTGGTGTGGATGCTGAAGGCTGGCTCCTCCATCCCATTGACCTCTCTGCAGCCACCATGTGTAGTCACCAGGCTCTGACTGTGCCGTGCATCAGTTGGGTACAGTTCCAAAGCTGTTGGCTCTATAGCTGATCCATGCACACGGATGTCTTCTGCTCCTCTGCCTGGCTTTGTGTAGGGGATGGCAGTGCTGGAGTGTGAAGGCTCCTACGCCTCTTCACACAGCCTTGTCCCTTGGGGAGGCAGAGAACCCTAGAAAACATGGAATCCTCAGAAAAAGCAGTTATCTGCTAATAAAGTGATTGTGTTATTTGGCTAAGTGCCACCTGCCTTCAGCGAGCCCTTCCCATTGATAGAAGCAGACAAGGAGAACACAGGGAGTTTGTTTTGGACAAATCTTGATATTCAGGGTGCAAGCGAGCTCTGTCTATTCCCAGGTCAGACACTGAGGGTGGGAGGATGCTCAGTTTCAGAGGCTGCTCGCTGTGAGTGAGCCCCCCCCGTGCTGGCTGCCCAGCCTGGGTGTATGAGCCAAGGGAGAAAGGAGCTGCCTTTGTCCTGGGTGGAGCAGGAGGAAGGTGAAAATGTGCCTGGGGAGATGTTGGGTTGGGGCTCCTGATGGCCAGCACCAGCCCAGCCGATGTTTCCATGCACTTTATGCTCCCAGCCAAAGGGAACCCAGAAGGATGGAGGGTTTAATTGCTGTTGTGGGGCCACTTTGGAGATGCTCTTTTCCATGTAAATGGGTAGAGGCTGCAGAAGGGCTGAGAAAACTGGGATTTGTTCACACTGCTTTAAACACCAACAAAATTCAAGTCTTAGTCACATTTTAAAGGCCTTGCAACTCAATTTGTATTCTGGTATGGTAATGAAGAAGCATCCTTTGTCCAGGAGGTGAGATATGCAAAACTAACCTTTAAGTTGCTCATAATTAACCTTTAATGATATTCTCACATTTTTTTCCAGTGCATTCCCTGCATCAAAAACAACGTATGGGAAGAGTGCCTGAGACTGCTTGTTGCATCTTAATGGCCTGCAAATATCAGCTGATTAAAAATAAACTGTTTATAGGGATTATTTATCAACAAGAGTTGTTTCCCTCCAGGGATCCTGGAGCTGAGGTTACAGAGTGGGGCTGGAGCCAGGCTCCATCCTTGGTCAGCAGAGATGAGGAGGCCTTTGGTCCAGTGGAAGGGGGATACATTGCATCGGGAGGGTGGATGCTTTGCTCTCCACATAGGGAAATTGTAATATTTATGGCAAATACAGCGAGATTTAAATTGCACATTGGTGTGTTAGGAAACATGTGCCAGAAATCTGGGATCGGGAAGAGGACTTTTGCACCCCATGCATGTGAAGCAATTGCATACATCCCAGGGGTCCTGCAGTTCGTATTGGAAGGATGGGGATTGATTTGTGTAACAAGCTCTGTGTGTGTCAGGAGATGAGAGCTGAGGTTTTGGGTTTGGGGTGTATTTTGATGCTGAAGAAGCATTGTGTTGGTAACGAGCAGGGTTTCATTTTGCTGTGGTATGAAGAATGTTTGCTGACCTGGTCACCCTGGTGTCCCTATGCACGCTGCTGGGCTCGTAGAGAAGTGCTGGGGACATACATGAGCTTACTCAGTCCAAACACGGAGGAGCCTGTAGGTGAGCAACAAATACAGGCACAGGGCCCAAGATCTTAGTTTTGCTTTTGTTTTTTTCCTTCCCAGCCCTGGGAAACCCAAGTTTGCAGGGATGTGGCCGAGGCTCCCCGGGGGTTGCTCGTTGCCATTCCTGCACTGCAACAAGACTTCAGTGTCATTAAGTTTTAAGTTCCGTGTAGAATCCAGTGGGTAGGCAGATGTACCGGGGCGTTAAACTTTATGTCACTTAAAAATGGTGTTCAGGTACGTCAGAGGGAGCCCATCCAGCTGTAAAATCATCTGGTTTATGATGCAGCATCGCAGCTTTGGTCTTCTTGTGTTAATTAAAAATGTACCTGAAATCTCGCACCATCGGGTAATTGCCGCTGTGCTTTTTGGTTTCCTGTAGTTCCCTGGCACAGCGTGAAAGGACCTGATTCTTCTGCCAGGTTTTGGTACTGTTTACAGGGGGAAAAAGAGTTTGCTAATGGGGATAAACACTTCCCTGTTTTCCTTGGCTGGTTCAGTGCTGGGTTTCTTCTGTCCTTCCCCTGGGCTGTCTCCAGGCTGGGAGCAGGGAAATGTCCTGCTAGAGTTTGGAGCTGCTGCTTGCCGGGTGCAGGAGTGTTCAGTTTCCCACTCATAGAACCACAAAGAGGTTTGTGTTGACAGGGACCTTAAAGCCCATCCAGCTCCAACCCCTGCCACGAACAAGGACCCCTTCCACTGGAGCAGGTTGCTCCAAGCCCCTGTGTCCAACCTGGCCTTGAGCACTGCCAGGGATGGGGCAGCCACAGCTTCTCTGGGCACCCTGTGCATCCACCCACTCTTGAACCAGAACTGACATGGCTGTGCTTGGCGTGGATGGGGATCCCCAGCCCCATGAAACAGGAGCCTGCTGAATTGCTGCCGTGCTGCTTCTGGAATTAAATAAAAGGCCTCATCCTGAGGTGTCCCACGTGATGATGTGCTGAGTTTTTGCAGTGTGATTTATGTTTAGCCGTGGATTATTGTTTTCTATTGATTCTGAGGGAATAAAGCAGCAGTAAAAGCCCATCATGAGCCTCCTGGTGGAACGTGAGAACTGGAAGATTTCCTGCCAGAAATCCTGTTGTCTCCTTCATGGTGACTCCTAAACCACTGGCACAGCTGGTTTCCAAGTGAGCATCACCTCACACTCATCCTCCTCCTCCTCTTTGCATTGCCTGGCTTGGTCCATCAAGAATGCCCTGGTGCTGCTGTGGCTGCCTCGTGGCCTGACACATAGATGGGTTTCGAGTCCAGCAATGCTAAAGAGGCTTCCCAGGATCTTCTCTGCTGTGTATCTGCAGGAGGTGATCCCTCCCTCTGTTGATGTGTGAAATTAAACCTGTTTCTCCCACATTTCAGGGCTTCTTTTCAGTTCTGAGAAATGAAGTTTTACCCCAAGATGATTCCATTTACCTGGAAACTGCTGCTTCTTTCCCTCCTCCCCAGTGTGCTGTCGTCCTGGAGCATGTTGTTTGCTTGCTACTCATATGCCTGGCACTTGTACAAGATGAACAGTTAAATTTATCAACTCTGGCCGAGCCGTTGTGCCTTTTCTCTGCAGAGCCAAAATGTGCTGCTCTGTGCCATCTGAACGGGTTTTTCCAGCCTGATTTAACAATGCCACATGCAGCTGAACACCACGGCTCTCATTTTAACACAGAGAGCGCTGGTCAAGTGATGGAAACAGGAGGGCTGGTACCAGCAGGGTGCTGGGGCACCTCTGTGACTACAGAGCTGTTTGGTGGCATTTTGTGATCAGAAATGTAGAATTAGTGGATGTGATGAATCACATATTCCTGTTCTGCTGGACCTTTGTGTGCTACAGGCTTCTTCACAGATGAACCTGCACACTGAGGCTGAGACTCCAAGCTGCAGGGAATATTTAGGTGAGAGGGACCAGTGGATCCCTTGGGGATCCATCTGGCCTCCCTCCTAGCAGGCAGCAGCATCCCTGCCTGTGCTTCACCGGAGCACGTGCCTCCTGCTGCTGCCAGTGAGAGTGAATTGTGCCCATAGTATTATTTCTGTATTTATTTTATAAATGTCAATGATGAACTAAATTAAGATAAATAAGGCTGTTCCCTCTCGCTGTTTAATTTACTAAATTTTAATGAGACTAATAACATCTGTACTTGTTCCATCTTCTGGCTGGCTGGGAGACGTCAGCGGGGCTGACAGCTCTGCTCCACTCCTCTTCTATGAATGTTTATGAGCAGAGCATTTTACAAACGTGGCATTAAGCTGTTTGGTTTTGTCTGTGCTTCAGCTTACACCAGTGGAGAAGCTGAGGCAGTGATGCAGATGATGGATGAACACCATCTCTGTAAGTGAAATGGGGGTGTTTTCTAAGTGCTGTTGTACAACGCAAGCAAAGGGCCAAGAGCTGCAGTGATGGAGATGGGCAGAGGTGGGAGCAGAGCCGAGATGCCTGTCCTGGAAAGGGGACAGTGTTCTCCCATGGTTTCTCCTGCTGGCACAGCTCCAGTGGGTTGTTGGTGCTTTCCCTCCATGCTCCATGGTTTGTATGGGGCTGGAGGACCGGTGGCTTACGGAGCATCCCTGTGCCATCGCGCCGGTGGCCTCTGGAAGGTGACCATTTGTTTCTCATCAGTTGAGCCTCTTGCGCAGCAAATGGGTCATGCAGGGGACATCTTCCTGCTGGATAAGCAATTAGCTAAAATAAACTACTCAAAGGACAAATTATGCAGGACTCTTGCTCTGTAACAAATGGATTAATTGACTTTGGTATTTGTGGCATGTTCCCTCTCCTTTCCTGAGCTCTCTCTGGCTGACAAAAAGGTCGTGCCATTCTCAGCAGCATTTCTTGTGCCAGGGTGTAGGGAAGAGTCTCTGCCTGACTTCCCTCTTGACCTGGCTTGGTGAATAACAGAGGAAAGAGTAAACCAAGAGGTTTTCATCAACTGAAATCGGCCAAGCACCATCGATGCCTGGTGCTGGGTGCACTGGAGGGGTAAGAGAGGAAGCTTAAAAGAGGGATTCAGGCAAACTTGGATGGTTTCAAATTAGGACATGATGGAGAAAGGCTTTTCTGTTATCAAAAGTTAGTTCAGGCTAAATTAATCTGAAAATATGTAATTTCATCTCAACTAAAAATACTGTAATGTAATTAAATTCAAAAGTAGGATGAGCTGGGAGGGTATAAGGAAAGATAAGCATCGGAATAAGACAATAATTGAGTTTGTATTGTAAACACATTCCTAAAGGAATTCGGAATGTTTTAAGCTGCTTCATTATAAATTTTAAGTCAAGAATGCTTAACAGCTTTGGCATATTTTGGGAAGTGGTTGACTACCTTTTTATTTGTCTGGGTTCTTTGTTGGCAGGATTTTCTATATTGGGGTTTAATTTTCTCTTATCATCTCTTGGTTTATTAACAAGTTTGAAGGCGAATAGGGCTTAAAGTTGGAAAATGAGTGTTTCCATGTGAAACTGGTTGTTTTGTGGATGTATATAAGCTTTTAATCTGTTTTTTGTAATAGTTGGATCCTTAATCTATAAAATCGATAGATTAGTATCGTTAAAGCACATGATGCAGTAATTCTGAAGGACATCATGTGAGATACTGGACCAAGTAAGTCACTTCTATGCACAAGTCATTTATGTAGTTCTTCGAGCTGGCAGCGTAGGAAAGGAGTCAGGGTCGGATCCTTCCTTTGGGATGCTTGTGAGGAGGACGAGCATCCTAAAGCCATCACTTGAATGCTTTCAGCCCACAACCTGGTTATCGGGTTGTTTGGGGACCCTGCAGCTGGCAGTTTGAGAATCATTCCTCTGCTGCCAGCATCTGTATCTTTGTGTAGCGCGTGTTGCACAAGGGATAGAGAGAATGGGCGCTGTCTTGCTCTTGGCTTGATCCAGAAACCAAACAACGTGAGGATGGGAGATGCTTTGGAAACTGCCTCATGGTGATAGTGGCCGACGTAACACCTCTTTGGTGACGCCGCACAGGCTGCTGTGTTGTGGCACTTTGTTCTTTGCGGGAAAATGCAAAAACCTTTCTGTTTGCTAAGAATCCTTTACCCTTAATTCTGAAAAATGACTTTGTGGATCTTCATATTTCACAAGCCATAACTAGATTACTGCCTTTTACTGGAATACTTTGTGTTAATGAAGACCGCCTGGGATTACAAAATAGATTTCCTCTACAGAAGGCATTATGTGGTTATTTTTTACTGTCTGGCGTTCTAGTTAATCGCCTTGTCATCATTAATTGATGGGACTGGATTGATAGAAACAAATAGATTCCATTCCTGAGGCTCATTTGAAAGAGAGGAGGGGCTTACAGCAGGTTGCTGCAGGGTGTTTGAGCACGTGCCTCGAATGCAGTGAGTGAGTAGTGACCATCGAGGAGAGCTCATTCACTGAGGGTGATGCTCGGGTTCAGTTGGCATGTTGGAGACCTCTGCTGTGCTGTAGCCCTTTGGCTGGAAGTTCATCGACTGCCGAACTTCAGATGCCGATCTGAAAGTGGTTTGCAGTTAAAATTGAGAATTAATGAGTTATTGCTCAATTTTCAGGTATTTACAGGTTTTCTTAGTGTCTGCAGTCATTCCGTGGAGCAAGCGGAAGGGTCGGTGGCACCGGTGGCTTTGAGTCCTCCAGGTGCACTTGAGCACACAGATCAATGGGGGCTCTTGGTATGGTGCAGACATTGGGATGATTAATCTGGAAACAGTGTAAAGCATTCACGAGTTGTAAGAACTGCTTCCCTATAAATCAAGCAGCATCCCCATGGGAGTAAGGAAGGGAAATAAATGAGGGCTAAAGAAATTGATAAAGATCCTTGAGCAATAAAGAGATGAACGCCAGTGCTTTTAGAATCGAACAAAGTTGATTTAACTGTCTTTTTTCATACCTTGTACCAAGATTTAAGTCTATAGCTTGTCATTATATCGAGAAATAATTTGCCAAAAGACTTTTTAGCATTTTGTGTGCATTCCACTTAATGGCAATTTTAATATTCTCGCTTTGGTCCTGCGTCGTTACGAGGAGGTTTCAATTGCTCGGCGCACTGAGGAGTTCATAAAGATTGTTTCTAATTTCTTTTTCAAATCCGGTATAGAGTTCAGAGCCATCAACACGTGAATTATCAAGCTACTCGGTGGAAATGTGAGCAATGCTATTGTTAGCTGCTTAAGCTGAATACCTGTCTGTGGTACAGCGCAGCTTCCAGAGGACATTCCTGCTCAGGCTGCTCTGGACGAGGTCTGACTGCCTGTATTGCTAGGAGAAGAGCTGGCCTGTCTGGTCACATTGGGAACACCACATGTGAGGTACAGCTGGTTTCCCAGAATGGATGGGAAATACCAGCCTTGGTCTTTATCTGTAGGGTATTAAAGTGATGCTTCAGAGAAGTCTGTTCTTGTAATCAGAGTGTTTCCCTTAGAGGTTGTTTTGCAGTCAGCGCATCTCATTTCTAGCTCTAGGACCCTGCTGGGCTTTTCGCTTGTGTTTTTTGTTCCCTCTGCCCCTCAAATGAGAAGGATTTTGTTTGCCTTTTGTTTTTCCCTTGGTCAAATAACACTTTCTTGCTGTGTTACCCCAGGCATAGGGGGAATGGAGGAATCTGCTCCCAGGCAGAGCCTGACAGTACCCAAGTTTACCCAGGACAAGAGCTCTGCCTGGGTGCCAGATCCCCCCAAAGCTAAGGGCAGTTCTTGAGTGCGCAGAAGTGATTTCTAATAGCACATAACCTATAAATGCCCTGGAAACTCCCTGGCCTCAGTCAGGAAGCATTTCCTCAGCAGGTTTTTCTCTTTGTAGATACGTTTATGGTCTTGAGATAGAGATATTTGGGTTGGGAAGCAGATCTGATAGATGGAGGCACAGGAACAAGCCAGGATGGCCCAGGATGTGCTGTGGCTTTGCCCATGTGAGGCCTGGCAGTGGGGCTGCCTGATTTTCCCATTTGCCTCCTCTGGGAGGTTTTTAATGCTCAGTATTTTGGGCTGCTCAAGATCATTATGGCACAGAGAAATTGTTTCCTGATATAAACCAGCCCTGTCTGACTCAGAGTTTGGCTGCTGGTTCCTTCACAAGGCTGCAGTTTCTAACTGAGGTGCCTTAAGGTGTGTATCAGGGAAGGACAGCATCCAGATGATGCTGTTGAGGGAGGCACAGTGAGGAAGCTTCTAGAAACCGAAGCAGGGATGTGGGAGGATGGTCACCTCTTGTGTCGAAAGCATTGATGACACAGGTTTTTCTCTGTATTGTTTTTAATTGGCTCTAAATGTTAAAAGTAGAAGGATTGTTAATGGTTGAGTTAATCAGGATGAGTAACTGTGATGAGCAAGGGTGCGGGATGAATCTTCTGTGGAGTTCGCTTTTGGCAACAAAACGCGATGCCATTGAATGTGAATGGCAGCAGAGTAAATGTTTACTGAAAAGTCAAATCCTATTATTAGTTGTATTACTATTATTAATGCTATTATCCCTGTTCCCTGTTTTCTGGATGTGTCAAGAACAAGTATGGAGAACAAAAACATGCAGCACATTCATGGAAATAAGTCTTAGCACGGAAAATGTGGTACTGGATGGAGTTGTTCAATGAAGATACCTCCTCCGTAGCTGCTCCATCACTCTCCATTCCCACAGCCTGCGGAGGACACCACAAGGGCCATTGTCTGCAGACAAAGCTGCTGTGCTTTGAACCTGGTTGCATTCTCTGCAGAGACTTTGCCATTGGGAAGATGGCTTAGGGCAGCTTTTGGTCCTGCTAAGTCAGCAGAGCCTGAGATGTTGCTTGTTTTGGCCTCTGTAGGCATGCAGTGTTCAGACAGAAGTATCTGGAGGATGCCCTCTTGCAGCACAGGTATCTGATCAGTCCTTCATTATAGCCCCAGAGGACTGGTTTGGGGATAAGACTTTGTCAGCGGGTGCCCAGTGCTTTTGTAGTGCTTTGTAGCCTTCAGATTTGATCCTGATCTTAAGGAAATGCTTTACTTGGCAGCCCACAGCAGTCCTGTGATACAGTACAAAAGCCAGCTTCGCGCTGGCACACGCTTGTTCCGTTCTGTTTGTTGGAGCCGCAGGTAATTACTCCCATCCTTAATGAATAGCATTACTTTCACTGATGAACACGAAGGCTACATGCTGGAAAGAGGAGGTAAGGATTAAGTTTTATGGCCTACCGCTGCTATGAAAAAGAGCATCTAGGTACCAATTAATGTCCCCTTGATGGGATTAGCCATTGCACTAACTGCAACTCTGGAGGAAATTGCTAAGTCTGTTATTTTAGACTTTAACTTCTTAAATATTATAGACACAAAATAAATGAACTTTCATCTTAAATGCAAATGACATTTAATTCTAGAGACAAAAAAAAAATCCATTCTATTTATGTTTCCTTGTGATTTGAACCTCTTCCTACATGGATGAGGGAGCTTCTGAAGTCTTTATTTCATCTCTGCAGAGTTTAAAGATCAGGTGAATTTCAAATGTAAACTGGGTTTCCTTTGGTTGCCATGCTCATCATTTCAATGTTAAGAGAGACCAGGGGGGATTTTACTGGCAGCAGCCTCTCCCTGTGAGGTGACACATTGCTGTGTCCTCAGCAGAGGACCCATGGTGAAGTCTGAACATCTCTATTCAGTTCATGGGAAGCTTCTCCAGACACGCTCAGCAGGGCAGTGATCACTCTCCTCTCATAGGAATGAACACAAAACACAAGTGTGGTTAACCAGGACTCCTGTTGTAGTGCCGGGGTTAGCTGGGATGCAGGTAGGAGTGATGACAACGTGCTGGACCATGACACCATCAGTCGGTCCTGCTGTGCTCCGGGATGCAAACAGGATGCTCTGCAAGCTCTTACGTCGCTTTGGTTTCCAGCCAGTGTGTCCTCGTGCTTCTCACTGGCTTGTTTCACTCCCATTGGAGGAGTTAGGGGTCTCGGGATGAAGGCTTTTCAAGGACTTCATCCTCTTTGTGTTCATTGGGAAACAAGGGCAGAGATCCAGTGCGCTGATTTCTTACAGGGCCCTGTCAGCCTTTCAGGGTTTCCTCCAAGACTCCAGCTTTTCCCAGCCAGTTTTCTGCATCAGTTGGTTGCTCCCTTGTGAGAATGGAAGTTAATTTCTCATTATGGCCATGCATAGACTCAGAAAATGGGAGGTAGCCCCCTCTGACTGTCTCCTGACTCTGTGATAACTTCACAGCCAGAGAAAATCAAGCTAACAGTCAGCCAGGATAAAAACCACCATAATCCTGACCGTAAGCTTTTGCTCCAGCATGAGCAGGAGCCATTTGTCAGGGAGCAGCTTCAGACCTTATTCTGTGTTTTTATTGTAAGGAACTGAGCTACTTGAAATGCCCTCCTTGGGCATGGAAATGAACAAGGTGATAAGATAAAAGGTGGCTTTTAGAGCCATGGACCTTCTCAAGGCAGGGTTCTGGCTGGTCTTATTCCATTGTCCTGGAAGAAAAAAAGAGTCACTTTTGGCTTTGCAGTATTTGCAATTCCCTTTCGGCAGCCCAGGCTCCCCAGGCAGTAAATCATAGCCTTCATTAAATGATACATCTGACATTTACCAAATCTTGCTGTGACGATTTAGAAGGGGCGAGGTGCACTGAACTGCTTTATTAATACTGCAGTAACGAGATTAAGGGAGAGCTTGGTCGTTCAGGCCAAAGGGACTTGAGCACAATGGAGAGGCAGATGCAAAGCATCAGTTGACCAAAATACCCTGATCTTCACTTGTTTTGTGTTAGTTCCTATGAGAGTGGCTGGGACCGGTCCGGAGCTGGAGGTGAGCATCCTCAGAGCCCAGAGCCCCAGACAGGCAGCAGCTCCCACCGATGTGCTTGTTCACTTTAAAAATAAGTCTGAAAATGGAATTTAGCATCCTCTTCCCAGCTGTAGCAGGAACAATTTGGGCAAAAATAGCCCTTATGCTGTTGTGGCTGTTTGTGAGAGCTGCGGTGGTAAATAACAGGGGAGAGGGAGGGAAGCATCTCAACTCTCATCAATACTTAAGACAAAAGGCTTTCTGCTCTGCAATTACTCTTCCTGTCCTTTCCCATCCTTCCCCCAGGCCACATGCAAGGAACCTAAATAGAGATCAGGCAGCTTTTAAATGCCACAGGCTCATAAAAGAGGAAATTCAGCATTGTAAGGTTGCTGCCTGTTTGGGTCTGTAAGCAGTGCACCATCCTGCAAGCTCCACACAGTGGGACCAGCAATAACTGCACTGCTGGTGCCAAGAGTTGCCCTTGGCTGGGGCTCCAGCCTTCTCTCCTGAGCATCATTTGGGGGGACAATCGATGAGCCTGGCCAAGGGCAGGTCCCCACTGTCACACCCAGGCTCATGTTGATTTTGGGGGTGTCTTGTGAATGGGGCTCGCTCATGGGGCAGCAGCAGTGATTGTGCTTTGTCGTTGTGATTTGCCTTTTGGTGTTCCCAGCCTGAACTCGATAAATACAGTGAATTATTGTACATGAGCAAGGCAAAGTGCTCATCTCCTCTGCTGCTGGAGGGGGGGTTCACATCCTGAGTTTGCTCCATTCTCCTCTTCCCGGTTCCTTTCCTGTAGTTTACTGCCTTTTTGTGTTACAGCAACAGCCCCTTTCTTGTCTCCTTGCAAACAGATCCGTAATGCTATTGCCCTTCCTTTGTTATCCTAGGAATTGGCTGGAGGGAGAGAAATTGTCTATATAAAATTAACAACAACCCTTTTTTCCTTAACTTTCCTTCTTCGTTTGAGCATTTAGCTGAGCCTGATCACAACAAATCCTGTGAAAACACTGACTCTTTCTTGGCAAGATTCCCTCTTTTCTTTAAACCTGGCCCACTTCCTTCATTAGCTACAAGGTTCTCAAGTGAAATCTTGCAGACTGCAAAGCATCAGTTATTCCAGCAGCAAAAAGTGAGTGTTTGTATCACACCAAATACAGGCTATTGCTTTTCCATAGAGACTTCCACTGGCTTGTAGCACTTTGCTTCATGAACTCTCTTAAAGTGTTTGTTTTCTTTAAGTAATCCAAACCTGCTTCTTGTTTTCAGACCGCAGAATGGTTCTATGATCCTGTACAATAGGAAGAAGGTGAAATACAGGAAAGATGGGTATTGCTGGAAAAAAAGGAAAGATGGGAAAACCACCAGAGAAGATCACATGAAGCTGAAAGTCCAAGGAGTAGAGGTAGGAAACCAGATGGGGATGGTTTGGGTGGTGGCTGGGTTGGGCTGCCCACACAACACCACGGGGCTATGCACACGTTCAGTCATGTGCTGAATTCCAGCTTCCACACATGTGCTTTGTTACTGCTTTGAGCAAAACCTGAATATGGCTTCACACTTGAGTGTGATGCTGCTCTCTGGGTGTCATGAGGTTGTGCAGCTGCAGAATGGAAGACAGACACAGAGGTGGCTTTACCCTGAGCAGCTTCTGGTAGAGCATGTGGTGATTGCAGCAGGTACTTGGGGTGACCAAACGGCTTGGGGGGTGTGTGTGTGTGTGTGTTACTAAGCTGCTTTCATTATTACTTACGTTTTATACTGTGTAAACTATGTATGGATTTTCACAGTTAGTTCTTGGTAGCAATTGCTATGATTTTCCTTATGGTTGGGAAGTGTTGGCCTTACACTGTGTGGAAGTCAAACTGATGTTGAATTCATACCGGAATCAGGCTCTGGTTCAAGGATTGCTTGGAAGGAGACTGTTGCTCTCCTCATGGTATTTATTCATTCACAGGAATTCGGATGGGTGATTCACCTGACAGTGTTTCTGGAATGAGCCTTTCTGTTCTAAAACGTGTTGTTTGACACAGTTGTTCTTCCTTAAACTCCTTCTGTGTGAGGAAAGAGCTGTTGGAGTGCGCTGATCACTTCTGGTGCTAAAGGCCTGCACCGATGTGGATGAGAAGCACATTTTCTTAACTTCTTCAATATTTTATTCAATGGGAACTGCATTTTCTGATAGAAGCCCAACTGCAGAACTTTGCCTTACTAAGACAGTAGGGCTGCATTCCTGCATTTGATACTGAATCTGGGGTCAGAACCATAACAGGGTCTTAAAATGTGTAATGGTGTCATCAAGACATGCTCTGATTTCAGCAAGCTAATAGTGGAGCTATGAGGGTAGATACTTATATAAGCTGTGTTGGTAGCCACAGCACCACCATGAACAGGAGGAGGCAGCATACAGGTAGATGGTCATAGCACAGAACATAGCGTAGAGCAGTGGTGTTCAGTCACAGGCAAAGCTTAACCTGGATCTTGAGGTGCATCCAACAGCTTTCAGTCTGGACTTCGGGCTAAACTGAGCTTTCCAGCCTCACCTCTGGGTTGTCTTGGCAGATGGTTTGCATTGCATTAACCCTTATGGTGATGGGTACTGTGCTGGGGTTCGAGGCCTTTGCAGCATCACCGGGAATGGGAAGTGGCCAAGTGCCTGGAATCCACCTCAGGCTCCAACTTCCTCCTGGGCAATTTGTCATTCTTACGTTCTGTCTGCTTTAATGAGGTTTTGGGGTTTAAAATAGTATTAAATGGATTGCATTATATTACACCAGAGAGGCATAACTTTGTTCCATAATTTTTACATCCAATAACAATGTTTTATTATGACAAGCACAAAAAAAAAACAACCAAACCCAGAAAAAGGCAGCAGAATAGGAATTGTGCATTGTTTTGTTTTGGGTTTGCAGAGCGTGATTTCAGTAACTCCTGTGAACTTTAATGATGCAGAATACCAAAGCCTGCACGGCAGGACTGAACTGGAGGGGGTTGTTAGTGACCACTGGCAGCTGCACATGATGAAATAAAGACGTTCTGGCCTGCTTTGTCAAAGCCGGAGCCATCAGCCCTTAGATCTGGTGCCTGGCCATGCGTGTGGCCATCACATTAGCTCAAATAGCCCTGCTCTGAGCCCAGTCATTTCTGTTATTGAAGTGTGTCTTGGGGAAGGTAACCAATCTGCAGTTGAAGATACTGGGGCTGGAGAGCCTCTGCACAGTGCTCAGGGTTTCTTCCTGTGGCTGATCACATTCGCCACTTAAGAAAATAAGTGTCCAGGTCCTTGCTTTGTGATGTACCCGTGTTTGGCCATTCATTCCTGCATTTTTCTTCAGCTTAAGAGCCCTTTAGTCCCTGGTATTTTATCTCTGAGGAGGTACTTACACCCTCTCATCAAGTCCTCCCTCTGTGTTCCCTCTGAGAAGCCAGAGCCTGCTCTGAGCCTCCTGGCTTTGTTGGATGTGGGATGTGGCCAGCTCTGGAGCTGACAGTCTTGCAGCACTAACCCAGCTCCTGAGCCAACAATGAACAGCGAATGGCAGTTTTCACTGGAGGAACACAGCTCCTGCATGGATCTGTGTGCAAAGTGCCACTAAGGGTTATCAAAATCTGGATGGATCACCTGCATGTTGAAAAGACATTTATGGGTTTATTCTCCTTGGGTATCAGAGCATACAAAGGAACAAGTGATTCAAGTTGTCAGATCTGAGGTGTGCAAAGGCAGCAGAAGAGAAACCAGCAGGGACAGGCAAGTAGAGATTTGGGTCTGAAATGTACCTCCTGCGTAAATCTGGGTCTAAATGCAGTGGGTCCATGCTCTTGTGCTGAGTGTGACTGAAAGCATGCCCTTGTTTCCCAGAGGCTGGAGGGAAAGCTGTGGAGCTCTTACTCAGGCAGAATTATGTATCTGTGACCTTCTCCACGAGTTACTCAATCAGTACCATGCTACTTCACAGATAGCCTCATGGGGTTATCTTTCTGATATCATCCTAATAGGAAGTGATGTTCTTTACTTGGACACACAGGCAACAGATCAGATTTAAAATAATAGAAAAAGGCTTTTTTTCAGAGCTGGAGTGATAGTGTAGTTAGCCACATTAGGGTTTAACAGGGCATGAAATAACTGTCTGCCTTGTGGCACTGCCAGGTCATCTCCGCGGCTCCTGCAGCCAGAAGATAAATAGGTATCATCGTGGCACTGATGGAAAAATACTTGCAGAGCCGAGAGCCAAGAGCATCAACAGCATCCAAACAGCTTTGGAAGCTGCAGCTTACAGGCAAGGAGGAGAAACACGCTGGCCCATGAAGCTACTGACCAGCCAGTTCTGAAGGGGGATTTGTGCTTGCAGGTTCAATAATCAAATACCTCCTGAGCATCATCAGTGTGATATTCCTGCATCTTCCCAAGTTTTGGGTCAGGAGGAACACGCATTTTGGAACAAAAAGTTTACACCAGATGCTTGGAGATACTGGTGTTTAGCAGTACTGTGTGGAAGGATTTAGTGAGCATGGACAATGCAGCTAAAGCAAATTTAGGACATAAATAAGGAATAAACTAATTTGAATAGGAATACAGTCATTGAAGTGAGGATTAAGAGGAATAAACTAATTAGCAAAGCGGACATTAAATGATAACGGCCTAAAATCCTCAAGCTGTTGTCTTGGTTAGCATCACTGTGCGTGAGGGGTTTGGATATTACGTGGTTAATCTGCACAATCCTGTTAGAAAATGCTGGATAAACCAGGAAGGAGAAGTTAATTTGGCCTTTCCCTTAATATACGTCTGTGCAATTCTTTGTGGAATCCATTCAAAATCTCCGGTCCGTGATCCTTTTAAAACTCCCAATTAATTGGGATCCCTGGTGATGTGTTCCTCATCAAGTCACATAATTAAAAATTTTAACTAATAAATAATAGTAACGGGGATGTTGGAATGGCTTTGACATCCTTTGGGCTGGTGCTGCCCTGGCTGCAGCCGGTTGGCTCAGCTGATCTTGTGTGTGCACCTTTCCAGGTGCCTCTGAATGGATTCATAGTTAATGGCAGCTGAAAGTGAAGCGAGGTCTTACTTTTATAGTGAATTTTCCTCTCGTCCTCTGTGGTTGGGAAGGTCAGGGCTGGTTCTGTTGCTCTTTATCCTAATTGAGGATCTTCTTATCTCTCCAACCCCAGTGCTGAAGAGCAGCTGGGGACACGGGTTCTCCCAAACGTGGGTCCTCTCTGAGCCTGAGCACCAGTACCTGTGATGTGATTTTGCTGAAGGACTGCCAGGAGCCTGGTGCTCCAGAGAAATCCAACAGCTTTAGCAGCAGCAGCGCAGGGATGCTCCCATTCCAACACCTGGGTGTGAATGGGACTGGCTCTGCCAGTGGAGCAGTGACCGGCACCAGCAGCCCCAGCTCATCCGTCAGCCTTGATTTAGTCTGACACCAGTAATTTCAGATGGGAGAGATCAGGGGACAAGAGGAATGAGCCAGGGCTCACATGTTTGACATGGCTTGTTCTCCCATATACAGATGTATGTTACCTCAGTGCAATATGATCATCTTTATGAATTCCTTAGGAAAAAAAAGAAAAAGGAAAACTTGATTTAAGTCTTATTACGAGAGAAACTTCCCTGTGGAGATGGAGATGCAGAGTATCAATTTTGTATGCAGGACTTGTATTTAATTAATATCCTAACAGTCCCTTAACACTATCACAGATTAGTCCACAAGGACAGGAAGGAAAATTTTAGATTATTCAATTACTGAGTAAACCCTGGGACATCCCCATCAGAGCTGGCAGGAGGGTTCTGCAGCATCGGGGGCTGCAGACCCCATGGACCAACCTCGGCTGTGTGGCTGTAACAGTGCATTCACCCTTAGAGCACATGAGGTGGGGAGACGCACGAGGAACAGGGACTTTTCCTTTTAGTAGATGACCAAATGGGCTTCTCTGTGTGGTGAAAAATAACCCATCATGGAATATTGAGCTGCAAAATGCTTCTGTATCTCTCAATTCCCTGCTATTGTCGGTGAGGTTTACTTGTAAGTTATTACTGGAAGGTGACAGCAGCTTCTGAGGTGGCACGCTCCAGCAGCACTGATCTGGAGAGCTGTTCCTGGGATGCTCTGATCCAATTCTCTCTAATTTACACGGGCTTTGCTCGCCCTCAGAGGTGAGCTGTGTAGTTTGCAAACTAATTAGGGCTGCAGCGTTCACCCGGGCTGCTGCTTAATGCATTCCAGAGAAATGGCTTTGGAGGAGAAATGAGAGTTTAATGTGGAAGGCTTCCTGCAAATATGACACACACGTGTGCATACATAAACACAGCCCTGAAAGGGAAGGAGAAAAACTGCTCGAGGAGTGACAGGTTTTAGACAAATCTATTCTTTCTCATCACTGGTTAACAGTATTTTCCTTGCTTCTCTCTTAGTACTTGACTGTTTGCCATTTCTATCCAGCCTCTCCCTTAATCTCCCATAACACATTAGAGGGCACAGAGTCCAACACCATCTCCCCACCTTGCCCATGGCATGTCCATCTCTACAGTGGGCTCATACAGAAGTGTGGAAGGTGCTGGCTCCTCCTGAGCTGTGGCTGGATTTTAGCCTGTTACCTATTTTAGGTGGTGGTTGCAGCATCCAGAGCATAGGGGCTGTGACTGTATCTCAGTGATTCATATGTCTCTGGGAGTCCTCGGGATATCAGAGGGTTGGTTTACCGTTCCTGAAGGGGAATATGGATTATCATTAAATCTGGAATGGGTCTCCCGAGAGTCTCCTCTTGAAGGGAACATACATATCAATAATTCCTTTTCTATATCAGGATCCTAATGTATTCACTTGCAGTAACATAAATTCACAGCAAATGGTCGTGGGCTTTGGCATCTTTTCCTAACATCCTACACATATTGAGGAAGTTTTATTCTTAGCAGACCTGTAACGTACCTAATCCTTTAATTGTCGTCGCTTCCTTTACAGTGTGTAACTTCAGCAGTAAAAGCTGTCTTCGTATCTGGGTGTCTCAGAATGAAGATTCAGCTGCAGTCAGGGCCACTGCAATAAGATGCCAAATGGCTGCACCCTTTTGTAGCACATGATATCACTTTATCTGGTAACAGGCTGGTGAAAATGGCAAAAAGGCTGAGAAATGGGAGCTAAATGATGGATACAGAGGATGTGATGTAGCATCAGGTAAGGAACGTTCAAAGCCAGCCAGAAATGACATGAGGGGGGATTCATTTGAGCGTATGTGGGGATCAGGACCCCTTTATGGGTAATGGGCAAGTGGCCCATGGGCAAGCTCTGCACAAGTGAAGGGCAGCACCCCTTCAGCACAAGGCAGCAGGTTTGCAGTAGTGGTTCAGGTAATGGCTTTGTAATTGGCTGCATCACCTATTTTTTTCCTAGTTTAATAAATAGGGTGAATAAAGCTGAGCCACATGTGGTAGGATTGTAATTCAAATCCCAATCAGTAAAGTCTGAGCATTTCTCATTTAGCATGTAAAGGCAGCTTCGATGTAAATTATTCCAAAAGAATCTCTGTGGACTAACGACATTAGCGTCTGGATGGATTGAAACTGTTGGAGTAATTGATGCTGCAACTGCACCACGTATGGGAGGGGGGGAAAAGAGAGAAGGAGCTGGTGCCCTGCTCTAGTGGAAGGTGTCCCAGCCCATGGCAGGGGGTTGGAACTGGATGAGCTTTAAGGTCCCTGCCAACCCAAACCGACCTGTGGTTCTGTGATGATGTGAGCTTGCACACTTGGATGAGGAGGAATCGGGAGGCTGAATGGGCCTAAAGAAATAGGGTGAAAAGCATCAGCCCCTGCATTAGGCTCCATGCCTTGGGATGGAGGTTATTCCAGTTTCTCTATCTTCCTCTTGATTTGTCTTCCAGGTAATGGTAGATGTCATGCTTCTGTCTGCACCACCTCCCAGCCCAAATGTAACATATATAGACTTGTTTTATTTAGTAAGGATGGGTAAATAATCTACATTAGAACAAGTGTGCAGACACGGAAGCAGCTCACGGACACCCCCGTCCCCCCTCTGAAACACGAGGTTTGTGTCACTGCAAAGGCTGCTCGGTGCAAATACGCATTGACATTTATATTGACTATTTCAGTTTAGAGAAATCCAAAATGAAATATATTTTCTGCCAGCTCTGTGGGAAAATCCATTTAGGAAAACAAAATCCAATTGGAGATCTACAGATTGGTGGCCAGAAATGGAATATTTTGAGCATAAAATAGATGGAGATTGGATTGCTGGAGCTGGGGTTTTGGTTGAACATGCTGGAGTGGAGGTGGGAGTGGAGGTTTATCCCCCAGACTCGATCCCAGTGTTTGCAATTTAGATGAGAGAGTTTCCAGCAAAGCAGAACAAACACGGATACTTTTTGGACAGAGGCAATGGGCTGCGTCTGCTCTTCTGACCATGTTCTTGCCCTTGTGCATGCACAGAGAAGGCCTGACTCCAGGACTGAAGCCTTTAACCGCAGGTCGCTCCTCACAGGGCTCCTGGGGCATTTCCAGTGGGATGCGGCACAGTGAGATAAACCCGTTGCCTTTCCTCACAAGATGAAGAGGTTCCCTCTTCCTGTGGGGATCACTGTGATTGCACGGAGGATCCAGATGCTGAAGCAGCGTGTGCCTTGTAATCTTGTAATTGCATTGTGGGCTGTGACGGAGATAAGGGCTTCCACTGGAAGCGAGGAGCCTCTGTCCATGCGTTGCGCACCCAGGTTTTAATGTGTTTGTGTTTCTTTGTTTCTTTCTTTCCCGGGGTGCTGGAAGGGAAAGCACATCTCCTTTGCTGGACTGCTGCTAATTTTGTGTGCAGCAGAGATGCGGTAAACACGTTGATTTCCTGAGTTGCTGTTGGAAGGATGGGTATTGCTCACCAAGGTGTACGGAGAAGGCTGTAGGAGCAGAGTTGTCTCAAGTGTTTGAAGGCACTGGAGTTCCTAATCAAAACCTGATGTTGTCCTCAAAGGCAGCACAGACACAGGAGCTGCGAAAACAGGATTTCAGGCTCTGTCCTGCACATGTGTGTGTTTTAATGGCCACTTCGTAGCATATTATTTACTCTTTTTATAGGCAAGAGATCAGAATTAATCAACCCAGTGTTTGTGCAGCTCTTTGGAAATACAGAGCGTTAATGGCAGTGCCACCCTCTTGTCAGGAGGGGAAGGGAAGCACAATGGGATGGAGCTGATAGGCTGTTCTCCAGCCACTGGATATACTGGGTTCGGGTGCGTGGTGCAGCTTGAGCAAACCAGTGCTCTGTTGTAATGGAGTAACTGATGTTTCTGGCTTGGGTGAACTCGGTCTTTGGCATTTTCCAGGGCGCACACAGCACCCTGTGCAGTAACGTCATAGCCAAAGCTAAGTCGGTTTTCCAGACCTCAGGAGTGAGTCTGAAACAGATGCTGTTCTCTGAACCGTGCCCTGTCTGCTGTAGGTCAAATGAACACTGTGAGGAGCGAGGGCTGTATTGTATCAGTGCTACAAGAAAGCAGAAGTGACCCTGCTGGCAATTAAAGTAACGAAGCAAGTGTAAATTACTGTGTTTCAGGGGGGAAAAGCCCATCTCTATATTTGCTGCTTGTCTTGGAGATGTCACGGCTGTTGGGTTACGTTTGGCAGTCGCCTTGTCTTCACAAAATCTCTTTTCATTATAATAGTATGCTAATGTATTCCTCCATTCGGTGTTCCCATATTCCTGCTGCCATCGCGTGGCTGCTGGGGATTAACAGCACTGGAGCGTGCGGCGCTGTCGAACGCTGGTCCATGGCGATGCTCTCAGCCATCCCTTCCCATCGGAGCTTCCCTCATCCGTGGGGTGGCTGCTTCCCTCTGCCTTTCTGGCCCCGCTTCCGGGCTCTCTTGGGTGCAGCAGTTCCAGATATGGCTCCTCAGCACCGGGGAAGACTCGATGTTCATGTGGAAATGGAAGGCTTTGCAAAGCTGTGCTTGGTTTAGTGTTTGGTGAGCTCTTACAATAAGGTCCAGTGTATGCGGTGGCTGGGTTTGACCAGGTTACAGATTCAGACCTCCAAGTTAATAAATCATGATTTGGATCTCCAGATGGCAAGTCTGAGTGCTGGCACTGACATCCCGGTGAGTTGTGGCTGCCCTGGCAGCATTGCATTGCACAGTGCTTTTGGTACAAGCTTGGTGAGAAGGGATGTGGTGGATAAAAATCAGTTTGGAGCATTGGCAGTGGTTGTGTTAACTTGAAAGAGCTGAGGAGCATAGCCTGAAAATGGGCAATTTCTTTTCCCCTGTATTTTCATATTCAGAGGCATATTTAGACTTCAGTGTCTTTCTAATCTCCCCTTGTTGGGATAATGCAAAACACCAAAGCAGGGTTCATTTTTGTGTGTTACATCAGGAACTTCCTTGTGAACCTGCTCAGGTTCCTGCCTCTGGCTCCATCCTTGTGTCCAAACCACAATCCTGCCCCATCTCCATCCGTAGGGAGAAAATGCCCAAACCCCAGCGGCTCTTCAGTGCCCAGCTCATCACACTGAGCTGGCACCTCCTGAACTACAGCAGTTGTATGAAGTGTATGAAAGGGTTTTGATTACAGATCCAAACCCTGAAGGTTTATTAATGGCTGGAGGGCACTGGAATTCAATATCTATGTGTTGTCTTGTCAATTCACAGCATTTGTAAATCCAGCCGTGGTTGAGACGATTCTATATATAGCAACTTTATTTGAATAGTCTGCATAGCTTTCCAAGTAAATATTAATTCCATTATGCTATAAACTGTTATTTATCATGGCACAAAGCCATAAACTTACTTCACTTAGAATATAGACAGCAAATTGCATATCCTGGATGAGATAAAGCATGTGTTGAATTCCAACAGCAATTCCCAACATATTTGACACATGTCAGTGTTAAACACACTTGAACATGAGTTGCAGCTGAAGGTCCTGTGGAAAACCCTCCATAGCTGTGACCCGCAGGGCAATAAAACATCATGATGCCAAGGCCAGTGAGCAGAGGGCCACGGAGCAGTAACTCAGATACTGCTCTGTGCATGTTGTATGTTTGACTTCCCCAATTACCTAAATTACTCATTAAAAGCGCCTCATAATTGCCTGACTCCAAGGCATTGCCAGAAGTCAAGGTTTTAATTATGCTGTTATTTGGTTTAATCTGTAGTGTGTTCAGCCTGGTTTCAAAAGAAAGGTTCTCACCAGTTGTTGTTGAGGTGTCGCTGCCAGAGGTGTGGGATGTGGTGGAAGCGGCCAGGACTTTACCTTCATCATAAAGCACCCGTGGGGTTAAAGTGGCTGCACCGGCAAGGCCGGCTTGATGCAGGGATCGATTGTTTCTCATGCATAAGCAGCAGTGCAGAACAGAGCTCCCAGCTCTGCAAGCTCCTGGGCAGAGGACGTATCAATAGAGCTGCTGCTGTGACAGTCGGAGATGTTGCTCAGTATTACAGATTTCAGTCGGGCTTATGAGCGCTGTCACTGATTGCAGCCCTCGGTGCGGGCTGACCTTCAGCAGAGATTAGATCTTCCATTTTATAGCAGAAAACAATATCAGGGGAACATTAATGTTCATCAGCAGTTGGATGTGCTTGTGCTAGCAGAACAGTGAAGGCTATCTGCCAAAAATTATTGACTTGCTGTTGACTTTTACCCACAAAAATAACTCTTTGGAGTTATTATATTATATATATATATATATATATAGCCTATGCAAGCTGTGTGGTGAGCAGTGTTGGAGAAAAACCCCAGCAGAGTGTTAAGTAAAGTAATTACGGTTTAATAATTTTAGGGTTCGTTTCTTTTCCTTTAACAGTTAATGAGTATCAGCCAGTTGTTGCCCTAAGCAGAAGAAGATCATAAAGTTTATTATATCATATTTGTAAATGTGTATTTGTGTGAAAACTGGGGAGAGAAAAAGGCTCCCATCATGAATGTCCATAAGATCAACTGTCAATACCAGACAGATTGAAGCTGTGGGGCTGTCATTGGAGGACTGTTCAGGTATCAAAGGATCTGCTCGGCGTGCAACCACCCAGCATTTGAATTGTAAAAACACCTTGGAAATTGCTCAGCTCTTGATCAAACCAACAAAATCTGAAGTGGATTGGGGATGATCCGTGATTTTAACGTTAGATATCAAAATCAAAGCCAAATGCGTAATGACTGTTGAAAGTCCATTTTAGGAGGAAGAGCCCCAAGCAGGAGTGTTGTGATAGCTGTCATGTTTCTTGATACTCTATATCCAGGAGGGTACCTTAATTAAAATATAGATTGCAAGGTCAAGAGGAGCGACTGTGATCATCTGATCTGCGTAGCACGTGTTGGAAAATTCCACCTCCTGATGCCTGAATTCAGTCCTGATGTCTCATTGAGCCTTAATCTTTCAAATAGACACTGGTCATGATTTAAAGATAGGAATAGATTGTGAATCTGCTGCATGCTGAGGAGTGATGCATCAAGGGGCTGTTGCTTGTACTATTCAAATGCTTCAGTTATTGCTAGGCTGGCTCTATCCCATCTCAGTAACCCAGCTGCTGGCAAGAATACCAAGCTGGAGACAGTGTACCAGATAAAGCTTAATAACAGGAGGTTGTGGAAACATCCTAATGGGTAATCTGGAAGGGATGACAGATGTGTGCTTAGGGTAGAATCGATGGGGCTGAAGAAGCCAAAGGTCAGGCTGGTGGATCTGCATGGAAAGAGGCAGAATGATTATGAAGCTATCAGTATACTTAGATAGAAGGGGCTGGGGCAGAGCATACGTCCCATCCTATCCCGTCATTGAGCCAATTCCCAGCCCAGATGACCGGGAGCCACTTGATGGCTGCACTTCCACAGAGTTTGTTGGTACAAACAAGCTGAGATGCCCTGAACACTGGGACAACACAAGAGGGAAAACTCGAGTGTCAAAGGCCACTGGCATTGGCTTTGGCAGGAATGCACATCCTGCTCGGTGCAGCCAGGGACCTCAGGGCTGGCCAGAGGATGAGTGGAGGCCGTGCCCTCAGCCATGCCCTGGGTGAGAGGCACAGAACTGCCCTGGGAGAAGCGCCTGACACAGAGCAGGCATGTGGATTGTGTTCTGAAATGCTCCTGGTGCCGGGTGGCTCAGTTCTGTTCCTGCTGTGCCACGTTACTGCTTATGTATTATTTCTGTTTGGAGCACGCCTGTCCCTTTGCGTGCGTGAGTCGATTTAAAACATCTTTTCTGATGCTCTTTCCTGCAGACCACTGACATTCCTCTGTTCCTTCCACCACCATGGCCTTCCCACCTTGTCCTTTCAGCAGCTCCCCTTGAACCACTGATGCCTGCTCCTTGCCTGCTGTCCTGATTCTGCCGCCTTTTCTTTGGTGATACCTCCCCACTTCTTGCATCTCTTTCAGGGCCCTCTTCACCTTTACTGTTTATAGAGCTTCCCCCTGTTAATGTGTTCTTGTCCTGATTTCCTGCTTGGTTGTATAATTCCCTTTACCCCTTGCGATTCCATCCCCTTGTCCATCATTTCTTGCCTCCCAAACCCTGTCCATCTGAGGCTGGATCCAGATATCTTCCTCTGCCCCTGTTTACCTTCCCTGTACTATACTGCCTGTTCTGTGGGGCACACAATGTGCCTTCATCCTTTTCAGGGTGCTGCGTGCATCTGCAGGGCTGTATAAATGATTAACCACGCTGATGATGAAATGTAGGGCATGGTGTGTTTTTGGATAGGAGCTACATTGCCAGCGAGGATGCGTTTTGCTTTGAGAGATGTAAATGCCTTTCACCAAGCAAAAGAAGCGCCTAGGACCTTCACAGAAGTCCTATTTTTATTGCACAAGGCTCAGGGTAACCAGCAAGGCCTTGAAATAGTTCATCTGTATGGGTGAGGGGGTTTTATTAGTGCTCATAAGCAGAAGTAGCTCTGGCTCTGGATTTTGTGATTTTCCTCCCCAAAACCCTGGAGGAATGTGTTCAGAAAGCACACTCTCAGAAGGGTACAGACCTCTTCCCATCCTCACGGTTTTGGGGCCACCATTTGAACTGTTAATCACATACCCATCGTGTGTGTGATGGAGGAATTCCAGGAGCAGTTTGCTCTTTCACTAAACACAGCATGTCTCAAGGTGTGTGAGTTTTCCATGCTGATCTGTGGTTTTCCATGGTGGATGAGAGAGAGCAGGGCAGGGTTTGGCCAGGAAGCATTGGGAAGCAGCCACTGAGCTCAGCTGTTGTCAATTCTGTGTCGTTTGGGAAGAACAAGGAGCATCCCTCTAACAACTTGGTAGGGAGGTGCTGGTTGAAGGGTAAACCAAACATGGGACAGGGAAAGGAGTCAGTGCTTCCCCTGCCAGTGCGGTGCATCCATCAGGATCTGCCCCATGGATCATACCTGGAAGATGTGGGAGATCAGAGCAGGCTGCCTGGCTGTTTCCTTGCACCTTCCCAATGTATTCAGTCAACAGTCCCAGCCTGTCAGTTAGGCTAAGTAGGGAACAACGTGTTTCTGTCATTGCAGCAGCTTCACTTGCAATGGGCTCCCGTGGGTCAGGCTGGAAGCGTGGTTTGGTTTCCTTCCCATAGCTTCTGTCCGCTGGTTGGAGATGCAATGGGCAGAAATAGCACACCCCGAGGGTGGGCAGGAGCCAGCCTCTGCTTCGGGAGCTGGGGAAGTTCCTGCCTAAAGGAAGTTCCAAGTGTTGCTCTCTGCCCCCGGGTGGGATGAGGGAGAGAATCGAAGGGGAGAAGTGAGAAAACTCGTGGGGTTTTGGAATATCAAGCAAAAGCTGTGCACAAGCAAAGCAAACCAAGGAGTTCCTTCAATTCCCATGGTCAGGCGGGTGCTCAGGCACCCCCAGGACATGACAGGGAATGGTGACTTATGCCATCATGCGGAACATCCCACCCTACCTCCTTCTTCCCCCAGCTTTACATGTCCTGTGGTATGGAATATCCTTTGGGTCAGTCGGGATCAGCTGAGCCTGGCATCATTAAACTGTGCTGTAAAACACAGAGGAGTCCGAGTGAGGAATCAAAGCTCTCCCTCCTCCATACTCTGGTGCCCTGATAAAGTGTTTTCTAGCCAGAATCTTGGAGGAACATCCTTGTTTTATGAATGACTTTAGGGAAAGGAGCAATCCCCACCAGGAAAGCATCGGGGAGACTGGATTTTATTATATTTTGCCAGTAAACAAAACCTGGAACATTTAATCCTTGCACAGGTCCTGTGGGATCACTGTGACTAATGTGAAATGACAGTTGTCACAATATTCCGTATAAATACCCGCCTATTTGCAGGTGTCTGTTCTATTTTTAATGTGATCCCACCTTTCTTGCTGTGAGGGAGAAAAGGATGATCGATGGACTCAGCACCTATGTCTATCATTTATATTCTTTTGTCGTTTATAAGATTTCATGGATTTCGATACCCTCACTTGCTTGCCACAGTAATTGTTATTACACAGTTTAGTGTGGATCGAGGGGGTGATGCTGAGCTGCTCCCATGGGTTATCAGGGGCTGGCACACAGGTCAGGCCAGGAATGACACATGGAGTTTAATGGGAGTGGAACATGAAGTGGGGAAGCATATATATCGAACAACATGAGGATTTATATGCATGTGGTATGAGGACCATGCTTGGATCAACCTACAGGCTGTTTCTTTAGCTATAGTTTTACATGTTTGATCCAGTATTAAGCAAACTTTCATGCGTGGCTGGTACTTTTCTTCATGGGTAACATGAGCCCTTAATGTTTTAATTTGCATATATACATATCTGTTTATACCCATATATATATATTTACATTGCTATAATTTACTTGCACACGTCCAGTGAATTATTCATGAGGGACATTTTGGATTCAAATTCATCAGCATCTTTCTGAACACAGGCTGTAAATGTATTTCTGACCTCAAAGGTAGGGAAATTCACTGTTAACATTGGACTTGAACACTTTCCCCTATCTTTAGCAAGGGCTTCATTGGAGCCAGCACTCCTTGAGCCTCCATCCACTCACTGCAGTGACTCCTGATGTCAGGAACCCAAGTGGGAAGAGCCCATCACCAGCGCTCATGGCTCTAACGCCTGTTTAACCACAATATTGACCTCCAGTGTCACACGCCAGTGGATGGATTTACATCCCGTGTGGGTTTAAGCAGCCTCAGCTTTGACTATTGAATAAAGCATTTTTGTAGCCTGCTCAAAAGCTTGGAGCTGTGTTTACATTTTAATAGGCACTGCTGCAGAATGGAACATATTTTTATTGCTTACATTTATCAGTGAGAGCAAAAAGCAAGTGCCTGGTTGCAGCTTTGCAGAGAATACGCTCTTCCAAGTAATCAGTGCATGAGACTATTAAGGGGGAAGCACCGTAGGATCTTTAACTTGTCGGATAACCAAGCTGGGCCCATGTGTGATTGCCAATATATATTACCAGAAAGAAATGATATTAAAGAATAAAATTTTAAGCAGTGTCAGTGTGGAATGAAATGAGGAGGAAGTGGGAAGCTGTATCTCTGTGAAGGGAGACCTCTAATACCTTCATTTAAAACAGCAAAATGAAGCCATGTGCACCAGGTTTTGAAATGGCTTGTTTGAAACAGGTTGCAATTGAAGGATGGTTTGTCTTCATAACAGCACTTGAGGCATTTTGTCTGGTACTGAGGGAAGTCTGGAAGGGAAGGCAGAGGTATCCCAGTTTTCTGGTGGAACTCCTCCCACTTCAGTGGGAGAATCCCTGCGAATGAAGGAGCAGTTCCCAGTCTGGGTGATGCCCCATAGTGCTGGTATGAGCAGGCAGGTCTGCCTATGCCTCACCAGGGAGATGCTGCTCTGCAGTGATGGTCCTGCTGTGCACCATCAGGACAGCCCCATTCCCTGGGGAAGCCTCTCCATCCTTTCCTGGCCTTCCCAGGAGGCAGCTTATGAAACCCACAGATGCCATGTAAAAAGACGCTTGCCGGATGCTTGTGGAAGAGGATGTGTCGCTGGCAGCAGGAGCAGAACAGGGCAAGAGTGAGTGATGCTGTGACAAACAGCTTTGTCTGTGAAGCCCAGCATGGAAACATAGCGGCACTGATTGGATGGGAAGCATGGCGCTGATGGATGGGCAGCATCCCACAAGCCATGCAGTGCCTTAGGAAGTTAAACAGGTGCTTCAGAAAGTTAAACCAAAGTTTTAGGATTGAATATTGAATTGTTATTCAGACCTTCTTTTCCATTGGAAAAAATGAATCTAATGCTCTCAAATCAATTTCTTTGGAAGCAAATTGACTTTGTGCTTTGCTTAGGATGACAGCTTGCAAACAGCAAACACCTATTGGCACATTTACCAAAGGAATGGATTAAATGGTGGTTGAAATAGAAGCTAGTCCTCAGTACATTGTGAGCTTGGGCTGTTTTGGGAGCTGGTGTTGGGCAGCATTCAGCTTGTGCTCCTGTGAAGCATCCAGCTATTTTGAGCCAGTCTGTGACACGTAGCGCTGCACTGTGTCCTGAGTTAAATGTGTGTTCTTCACCCTGGGTAATGCATAGGTTGGCATCGGGAGTTTGTGCCTGTTTTAGTAAGAGGAAAGAGGAATTTAGGGTCGAGAAGTTATCCAGATTCTTCTGGCATACAAAGCACATGCAGCAGTTCATTGGGCAGGTGATGTCCAACTCCCAGACCAGGAAAGCGATGGCATAGGAGGAGCTGGAAGACCCAATTCACGACAGTCCTTGTGCTCACACATCCCCATTTGTTCTGCTTCTGCAGCAGTGCCTGGGCACACAGAGCCCTGTATGCTCCTCGGAGAGGCCCGTGATCCGTCGCCTTTCCATAGGTTTTCCCACCGGTCACCTGTGGGGATGATTTTGCTGTTTCAAATGCAGTTAAAGGGCCTGATTCCCCAGCAGAATTCTCCTCTCTTTGTTCAGAAGCCTTGTCTGGCTGTACCGAAGGGAAGGGAAAGACACAACAGCTCCCTCAGTGCTTGGATCCAAGCCTGAGTGTTTTCCCTGCCACAGTTCCAGCATCCCAGGTGGATCCAGCTCTCTTTGGACCAAAGTGACCTTGGCAATGATTTCTGTTAGCCCTGGTTGCTCTCTCACATCGTTGTAACTGGAAAGATGTGGGATTAGAGACTGGTAGGGAAATAAAAATATAACTTAATGGGGCTTTAAAGTAGCGGCAGCTTTGACCTTCAAGGTGAACTCAGCCAAATGACCTTGCAATAAGCCAGTCCCTTCCTGCAGGCACAGTGACATTTTCGAGGCTGTAAAGCATTGAAGAGGGGGAGCTTTCCTGGTTTTACTGTTTTAGAAGCCAAGGGCCTGACTTTAAGCAGGTTTCCGTGTCCTGCTGGCCATGGGCAGCTCCTGCTGCCCTGACCTGCTCTGTTTGACCAAGGGCTTCCTTGCTCCAGGGGTCCCTGTCCCTTCCTCGAGCATCCTTTGCAGGTGCTTGGTTGGCATTCAGTGGCTCCTCCATGAGTGCTCCATCACAGCTGGCTCCATCCAGGAATCGTGCCCTCTTGGAGGGGTCCAGAAGGGGCAAGCGTGGTGCCTCCCACAGCAAAATGAAGCTAAAGCACAGCAATCATAACAGAAGTGCTTGTTATAAATGGGGTGCTGGACAGAACAGGGAAGGTATCATCTGCATTTCTGAGCTCTTTTCATGTGCTCCTTCTGCTTCGAAGCCTTTCAAGTGGTATTTTCCCACCTTGGTAAAGATAATCTGTCACGTTCCAGTGTGCCACACTGTTAAGGCTATGAGGCAGCCCTTTGAGCCCGGCAATGCTGGCCGTGCTGCCCAAAACACACATCACATGGCGAGAGTCCTGTGGATCTTCTTCTTCCGACCTCTTTCACTGCTAAAATAGTGTCCTGTGGATAGCAAATGAAAAGGCTACAACCTTATTTCTTCAAAGATCAGTTGGTCTAGCCCAGAGGCATAATAAAATCCCAAAACTTTGCTTTTAGGAATCATCTTTTATAAGTAATATTTTTCAGAGCTAAGTGGTAGGTACACAGTTGAGAAATAAAATAACAAGGCTCAGTGCCTTGGAGCTGTGTAGGCTTTTATATTGTGGTGATGGCTTGGTTTCATTAGGAGAGTTACATGATGTAAAGATGTTGTTCTGGGAAGGTGCTTCAACACTGGTTTAGTTCAGCCTTGCTGCTGCTCTGCTCATCACTAGAACTGGTGCATGGGTCTGCAGTGGTGCACTGCCCATTTCATGCACATAAAGGGTTGTGTGCTGCCAAAACAGCCTCTCGCCGTCTGCCTGTGGGTCTTGTGCCACCCACAGCTGTGGTCGTGGGGAGGTTGTACAGCCACATGTGTCAGGCAGCAAATCCAGACTGCCTTGGGAATCCATTAGGATGCTGTGCTCCTGCCTGTTAATGGTACTGCAGAATAGCGATAATTATATGAAGCACCATTTAACATCATTGCCAGTGTGCTCTGCGTTTATTTATACACATCTTCATTCACAGTCAGCAATACCCAGGCTCTAAAAGGCTCTGGATAAGTAGAATATCCCATGGCTATTACTCTGTTACTAGGCTGCAGGTATTGCCATTCAGCTCATGTGGCACAGGCCATTTTCGGAGTTATCCAAGGGGACCCTCCATTTCTTCTCATTTCTTGGTTCACCCTTACAATATTGCAGGGCCAGTTCCCAAAGACAGTGCCTGCTGCTGCTCTTTCCTCCTCAGGAAACATTAAAAGTTCATTAAACTTTTTATAGACATAAATTCAAAGTGCTGGAAATTGCTGGAGTTTAGGAAATGTGGGGAGAATATGAAAAGCTTTTCTCTGTCAGAGAGTATTTAGTTCTTCTTGGAGCTTTTTTTACAGTTACGGGTAAAACTGCAGTGTTGTGGGATAAAATACAACTGTTACATGTTATTTTGGCTTGACATTTATGGCAAGTCTAACACTGTGCTGTTACAGCCAAATTATAAGGCTTAGACCAAGGGAAAAGGCGTGCTGGAGTGTGTGAAGGACAGGAACCTTTGTACAGGGAGCAAAGCGAGTGGCTGGCTTTGTACAGCCCTGGCTATAGAGCAGAAAAGCAAAGAGCAGAGCAAGGGAACTGTCAGGAAAGCATCAGGTCTGGAGCTGATAATTGAGTGCACACGTGTAGGATCAGCATGTGGCCAGGGAGCGTTCAGCGTGTTCCTCTCAGGGATGCTTTGTGGATCCTGTGGGATGGCAGCATTGCTGCCTGTTCACATCCTTGAGCCTAGAGGAGCAGGGCATGGACTCTAGGATAAGTCCACCCTAGAACCCGGCCTTTCTGTGCTGTCTGTAGCTCTTATTCCCACATTGCTGCCAGTATCAGTACCTCATGTGCATTTATTGAGCAGCTGGTGCTTGTTCCTGTTGTTCTTGCATAAAACCTCCAGGTATCCCAAACTATATGGGACTTTATAAAGTCATGAAGATTCATATGTAGAGCTTACCCTGTCTCTAAAATGAGCTGCAATGTCTACTTGCTGATAGCCACTTATTAAAGGGGAGGATAGAACACACATCCCCATCAGTCCTGGGGGAACCTAGTGGTTCCCTACATGTGTTTAAAACTCTTTAATGTGTTAAATGGACAGGACCCTGGCAGTGGATTTGGCTGTTCTCTGGGAAGCTGTGGAAGCAGAGATTAAAAATGGACTTAATTGTATTTTACAAGGAGTCAGGACATGTCACACTGCTCGTAATTAGCAATAAACTTATCTCTGCCTGACTACTTCTGATGATGTTTTTATTGCTATAACCACACTTAATGCAGGTGGTTCCTCAGAGGCAATAGAGGGCTCACTCTAACAGAAATGTCGCTTGTTTTGGCAATGGGATCTTCCACGATTCCTTTTGGTCAGTCAGTCTTCAGCAGTTTAAGTTCATCTTTCTGATTACTCACACCTAGAGCTGGTAAAAACCAATTGCACTTTGTTTCCTGCAGTAAAGAGGAAGGAGTTGTAAGGCGCCGGCAGAATGGATCTGCCTCTTCTGATTTTTACCTTAAACCAGAGTGATGTGCTGTGCTCGTGGCTCTTTTTATATCAAGTTTGCAAAGAAACATTCTCAAAATGAAACAAAAAAGAAGCAGGAACGTGAACAAATGATGATGTTACTGCATGGGCTCCTGCCTCCGAGCTCTCTGCATGCTGCTGATGCAGCCTTAGCGCTGGGGCCAAGCCTAAAAGTGCAAACTTTTTGCTGTACCTGCAGGAGAGCTTAAGCCATAAAATAGCACTTTATTATCTGCATAACACTGGACCCTTGCAGTAATGCCAATGTCAAAAAGATTGTTAATAAATAATGAAGAGCAGAACGAGCCAAGGGTTGACCTTTTGTAGAGCACCATCTGTCACTGGAGCGTCACTTGATCTTTACTTCCAGTGTTGATTTCTTTTCCCATCCCCTCTGGGGATATTGTAGGTTCACTTTTATTAATAGCTTTTGTCTGACTTGTAAAAACTCCTGTAAAAATTGAGAGGTTCCCAACTTCCATGGCAGACAAATATTTGGGGAGCAAAATCACGGATGCAGACATCCTGTCAGCCAGCCTCCTCGCACCAAATACATGTGGTAGAGGAAAGCTGCTGGAAAACCTTCCCAGATCCCATTAGGGAGAGTGTGTAAGAGCATCCTTGGGACACTAGATCATGACCGGAATTCGCAGCTGCTGCGTTTCCCACTTTCTACATTGTCTGGCAATGGGAAGGTAACAACGAAGGCAAAATCAAGGGCAGGAGTTTGCCAAGTATTTAAGTGAGGGCTTGCTCGTGTCCTCCTAAGATATTGATCCAGCACACATTAAGAGGGTACCTGGGGGTGAGCAAATGAGTCGCAGCGAGCCCAAGCTCCTGGTCCACTGCGGGGCGAGCATCCTGTGTCTTGTCACCTCATTTGGGAGGAAATTACAGGGAGATAAACGCCCCAGGTTTTCCAACTGTTCATAAACAAGTACTTGTTAAAAGCACGGGAGCTCATCCCCTCGGACTAGGGCATAAGTGGCCCCTTTGGCAATACGGTTCCAGTTTACTCCCTCCCCGCTGTCGTTAGGAAGAGTGCCATCAATTGAAGGAAATCATAATTAAATATGATCTATATGAAATTTCCTTCTTACTTCTCTGTAATTGCAAAGCCCTGAATCATAAAAACCAGATGCAGGGAAAATCTATTAAGTGATTTCTCCTGCCTTTTGAGCCAAAGGTGGATTATGCCCTGCAGTATATTTTCTATCGTTGTGCAGAACCTGAAATGTTCCAAATGATGAAACTTCCGTCACTGGGCCAGGAGGTGATTCTAAAACATAATAAATCATGCTGCCACCACAGTTTCCTTGGTGTTCTGCCTGAGTTGAGGAAGAATTTCCTTGTTTCTACCTGCTGTAAATCTCCTACCGTCCACAAAAACACTTGTCTTGATGCCTCGTGGTTTCTTGTCTGTGGCTTTCCAGCTCCATCCTCTTCCTGTGGTCCTAGCAGGGTGGTGAGTCGGGGACAAGCTCCTTGGTGGGGTTCGCTTCTTTATTTCTCTCTTCTTTGATGCTGGTTATTTTTAAGGTAACTCAGATTTAACTCATTTTAGCCTCTGTATCCTACCTCATTTGGAAGGAGGAATGTCTCTGGTATGATTCCCATATGATTCTGGTATGTTTTGGCTTGAAATGGAAGGATTTCCTAGCTATATGCCTTGCTGGATCCTGTTTCTGAAGTGCCTCTTTCTTTGACTTGGCTACAGTTTGGATGCAGATCGTTTCCTTTCCCATACGTTAGCACAAGCTGATGGCTGTATTTGTAGCAGCAGAGATGCTGCAGAGGTGGGTCTGACTGCAGGGATCACAGGAGTCCTCCCTGAATGACGTTGCTTTGGTATCATTCACCTTTTGGGCAGGAGTTTGCTAATTTAAATGTAAAAAATGCTTGAACTGGCTAGAGATGACCATGGGTGAGCCGAGGAGGAGGGGCTCTGGATAAGCCAGGTTCCCTTCCCTGGCCGTGCGCATCCAGCATCCCAGGCTGTGCTGGGGTTGGTATTTCCAGGAGTTCATTTTGGATCCAGCCATGCATCAGTAGCTCTGTAAAAAGCATCTTTGTCTGCATTTCCCCCTGTCCCTGTCCTCTCCTCTCTCCTGAAGAGTGCTGACGGGAGCTCTCTGCCTTCCTTGTCATGTTTGGGATCATCAGGGAACCCTGCAGAGAGGTGACCTCCATCAGGAGAGTGAGGCCGGCGCTGGATGCAGCCCAAGCCAGAGCCCTCCTCTGATGGACAAGGTGACATTGGGCTTCGCAGCAGCTTTAATGCAGCTCCCTCTTCTCAGAGAGCAGTGATTCCTTTGGAGTGAAAGGGCTGGGAGCCCCAGGCCCAGTCCTGTGCAGCACTTCATGCTCTGCTCACATCAACGTTCTGTGTCTCATTTTCTTGGTGGGGTTTTATCTTAACTGTAGCGGGAAAAGCTGGAATATTTTAGAACGTTCCTACTTTGTCTCTGATGGCCACTGGTCCTTTTAACTGAGTATCTGGACTTCTGCTCAGGGAACTGCTTCTCATCAGAATGAGACATCCCCCATATCCTCCTGCTGGGCTGCGGAAGCAACTTTATTTGATTCAAAGTATGTGGAAAGATAAAAACTTGAAAGTCAATTGACTTCAGTGTGGAGGAAAAAAATGCAGCTTGGTTATTATGGCGTATGCTAAATTTTAATAGCATTTAGGAAGCGTTTTGTGGGGTAGAAAGGAGAAGCAAACCCATCAAACCTCAGCTGTGTTCTGGTTTATAGTGCAGAACACTTTGCTGCTGCCATCCAAAGGCTTTAAAATGTAATAAGGCACGGCTGAACCCAGGGGTTTCAAGATGTATGTAAAAAGCATGCATATAAAGGAGCAGAATAAAAGGTTCCACTGCAGAGCAGGTGGGATTTAGGCAGAGGAGCTTTTAGTGGAAAAGCCTCTTTGACTTGTTCTGTATTTACTAACATGAATGGCTACTTAAAGAATAACATTTTTTGAAGTCTTGAAGGCCTGGCTCTCAGCTGTAACTTTAATTTTCATTGTTTTAGAGATCCTGGGCTGTCCTGCACAGATTTACATAAGTTTTTGCATCTTTACATGCTAATAATACATTGCTATGTGCTTTTTGCAAACTCCTGCAGAGAATTAAGCCTCTAAGTCTTCCTTGGTATCAGTTGAGGGGTTCTCTCCTGTTAAAAGTGCTGTTTAGTAACCCACTGGGAAAAAAGAAAAGAACCTCAAAACCAAGTGAAACCAAATCCAGACCTAAGTGGACTTTGCTTTCACCTGTAGTGATGTAGCCAACCCTGGAATGGCTTTCCCAGGTGCGTTATTCCCCAAATCCTTAATTTCAAAATGGGAGGCACGACTCTTATCTTTTCCCATTGGATGTAAATGCATGTGGCCTGCCTGGAGAATGGTATTAACAGGTTACAGAGTCAGTGTTTCCAGGAGTTTCCCGTTAAAAATGGCACGCATCAAAACTAGATGCTAGAGATGAGATACTTTGATGTGTTTGTTGCATCATTTATTAAAATGTAAGTTAGAACTGTGTAGATAAATGGTGTGTCTCATAGATGTTACTCTCTCTGCCAGTGAAGTAGTGACAGGGTGGAATGTTGCTTAGGATTTAGGGTAATGCCTTCAGAAGCTCCTGATGTCTGATGCAGAAACCCTTCGCCTTCCTCAAGTGCATTGCATGCTGGAGGCTGTCAGAGACAGGAGACTAGGCTCAGCAGGAATGGATGCAGTGTGATAATGTCTCTGTTGCATGTCTGCCAGTGGGTAACCCCCCCCCCCCAGATTAAATTCTGAGCAGGTTTCCATGAGGATTCATTTACAGACATACTCCAGCGATCCTTCCTTACGGAGACACACATGAAGCACGTGAGGAGATGCAGGTGTCCCATCAAAAGCAGTGATGGCTGAAGGAAAACCTGCTTTTCCTTAGACTTCCATTGGACCTAGCTAGGGAAACCTGTCCATTGTCTGAGGAGCAGTATTAATCCTCAGCTCCTGAACAAAGATGCTGTCCTTAATAGAGCTTGCTTTTGAAATGTAACTCTTGGAGTTGTACAAATACCCCATCAATAGTGCAGCGGCTCATTGCATTGTCCCCAGTGCATGCAATCTTCATTATTTGCACTGTTGGGAAGAGGCGGTGTTTCCACCAGATCCGCACTACTCCATTTAGCTGAGAACAATGATTTATTCCCCCCTCACCATTGGACACCCTCTGTTTCCCTGGCTAATAACAAACCTTGCTGCACAGGAGGGGATGGGAAGGCTGCGGGGAAAGGCAGCTCAACACAGTTGGGAAGAAAAGCTCCTGCTCCCTGTTGAATGGAGTTAAACCATGGCTATGTGGCTTAAAGCCCTGAGTCATGTGTTGATGTAGACATTACTAAAGCAGGCTTTAATTCTGAGTAGCCTGGCAGCCTGAGCAGGGCTATGAGTATAAGGTGCTATCTTAATGCAGGTGTTTTGGGGACATACACCCCCTTTCTTATCCACTGGGGCTGCCTCTTTCTTTCTCTCTGCCGGCACTGGACTTGAATGGCTATGGCAGGTCTTGCTGCAGACTGTCTCCTTGTGCCAAGCCTCCAAGCTCTTGTCTCCAAGCCCTGCCCTGTGCTTGCTCCTCACCAGTTTTCCCTACAGAAGGTTCTTTGGGCAGATGAGAGGGAAATAATGCATTGCTAGTGGGAAAGGAGGGATGTTCTAGTGCCTTGCTCTGTCTGTTGTTGAGGTATGGAAATCACGTTAAATTTCTGAGGCTCAGCACTCTGGGCCCTTGGAATAACCTGCTGGAGAGGAAAGGCAAGCTGCCACCCATCAGAGCATTAACAGGGGGTCGTTAGCTCCTCAGTGTGAGCCTAATGTGGGGCAGGGCTGAACTGCAGGCAGGGAGGCAGCTCTTCCAGCTCTCAGGAGTCCCTGAGCATCTGTTGATGATGATGGAAAGAACTGAGTACTGGAGACCTCTGACTGCCGGCTGTTTCTGCCTTTCTGACTCCCCACCAGTGAGTTCATGTGGGGGACAATGGAGTCAGGTCTGCAAATAAGGGCAGAACTAGCCTTTGGTCCCATGTGGCTGTTCTGACCCGGTGCCATCAAACAGCTTGTGCCTACTGGAGCATCTGTATCCCAGGAAAAGGACAGGGAAGAGTGTCCTTGCTGTGCTGCTTTGGACATGTCACCTCTTTAAACTGTTGTAGGTGCTATAGAAGAGGCATGTGGTTGTCACTAGGGCAAAGGAAGAGATCTCTTGGTATCTCTCTCTGGCTGTCATGCAGAAACCTCCACCAGCCACTTTTCCCCACTGCAAGTGCCAGTCATGACAGCAGCTTGGTGTCATGCACGTGTGGGCTGAGTCATTTGTCCACTCGAAAGCCTTTACTCTTCCAGAGCCATTGCTTTCCAGGGGACAGCCTCCTCTCCTAAGGCTTGCTTTTCAATTATAAGTCCCAGTTGACCGCTGCTGTCGAGATCTGACAGCTAGCCAGCTTTTAATCCATTCAATGTGCATGATACAGATAACGTATAGCAGTCGTTTTTTAACATTAGAATGCTGTTTGGTACAAATCAAACACTGTGCAAAGTGTTAAGTGCCTTACAGATAGGTTGGCTTTGTCAACCAGACTTTGAACCCCCTGAAAGAATGAAATCAGGTTTCCTTGACAAGCTGTTTCCCATGAAACCAAGTTGATGAGCATTAGTTGTAGTCCCATCCTTTAATTCTCTATTAATTGAATCTTACATCCATTTTTCCACTGCTTTGCCTGGGACTGATGTTAGCCCAGTCAGTCCAACGTGAAAGAATGAGAGGTTCGTTCTGCTTGACCTTTTTGGATATTGATTAAGAGGGAAATTATACAGACGACAGGTATTACATCCTGCAAGTGTTCAGCATGTGCATTGTTACCTCTGAGTCTGAGAGAAAAGTTGGTAAAATTGGGTTGTGGCAAAACCAGGGCATGGCAATAACCATGGCATCTGGGAGCTCTGGGTCCTTGGGTGGCACCAGGGGAATTAAACAGGTCAGTAGTAAAAGAGCATTTGGGTTGTACCTAGTAGATGTGTGGAATGAAGTGCATCAGGTACATCAAGGCAGGTAACACCATTGTGGTTTCATCCTGGTTTCACGAGGGAAACAAAAAGACCTGTAAGTAGATTAGATTTTTGGCTTCATCCAGAAATCTCTGAGGATAAACCATCCGAGAGGCTTGCAAGTTTGCTTAATCCTAGGAAAAAATGTGGTGGGGTTTTTCTTTATTTAAACATTCTTGCTTCAAGCTTTGGAGTGTTCTTATTTGGGAATATGTTTCCAGTTATTTGCAATGTGCTAATTACCCAGTGGCAGAACCTAAGTGGGCGTAAATTGTCATATCTCTGCTGACTTCAGTGGAACTGTGGCAATTTGCACTTCGGGAGGATCTGTCACCTAGATTCCTGCCAAATCCAAAATCCCTCCGTGCTAACTTGGCTGGGGAGCCTCAGGCTCGTGGGAATACAGAAGAAAGCAAGCGTTTTGCAGGGCTTAAAACCCTGCGTGTCATTGATTTGTTAGTGCTCGTGTTTGGTATTCCGTCCGCCACTGGGATGTGTAATGGATACTTGAGCCATCTCAGGCTGATGAGGAAGGAATCCTGCCTCAGCTCGCGCCGTTGCCGTGGAAACCGCTGCGGTGGTACCCAGGCTGGAGGGGGGCACCCGGTAATTCCGTGCCGAGGAGGCAGAACACGCACAGCCTCCAAAAGCCTCTGTTGAGTTAGAAACGTATTAGAGGCTTCTGCCTTTTATTGTGTCTTCCAACGTGACTGTGCATCCGGCCGGGACCTCGAAATGCCGGCGCCGTGGCTGGGGCGGCAGAAGTGCCCTGAGCTCACAGACAGCTGACCCTTCCCTCCGAGCAGGCTGGATGAGGGATGGCTCATGGTGGTGGTAAATAGCAAGTGGGGAATTCCAGGCAGAAGGGCATAAACACAGATTTGTTTGGCTATCTAGCATCCTGACGTTTCCTGCCGTAATGGCCTTTTAATTGATTAATCCTAATATAAAAGATTCATGTTGTCAGCTCCCTCCACAGCTTTTTCAGGGCAGTGTCGTCTCAGAAACCTACAGAAATGGCTCTTACGGTGATGAGAGCCATGGAGGAGATGGTGGGGACAGCAAAGAGGGGAGCAGGAGGAACTAGAGCCTCTGCAGCAGCCTGGTGTAAGGCACCTTACCCGAGAGCAGAGTGCTGTTGGTGCACTTGTTGGAGCAAGATGAAGCTGTTCTGACCCAGTGATGGAGATCAGGGAGGACACCAAGCTGTGACTGGTGAACTGCCTGCTCAGCCCCATCTCTTCCTTCAGGGCAGGTTCTCCTCTTGGTCTAAGCTGTTGATAGGGTTTTTTTGTGCCTGATAATCTGACCTTGACACATGGAGCCCTTCCCCATAAATCCTGTGAGGATGCATTTCTGAGGGCATTGCTCGTGGGATGTCACAGGAGGTGGTCAGCTGGTTTTCTGTCTGCCAGGGCTATAAAAATGTTTGAGGTAATGATATCACTGGCAGGATGATACCCAAGAGCCTCATGAAACTCTGCCCCTGTATCTAGATGCATCGTGCAGGTTCGTCTGGAATTTTTCTACTGGAACAAGCAAGGGGAGAAAGCCATGCTTGTTTTCTTTTGCTCTGTTCATTCCTCAGTTGCATCAATGTCTTAAAAGCAAATGAAGGACTTCCCTTAAAATCACACTGTTTTGTGAGTGCTTCTGAGAAGATTTCCTATGCGATGTTTTTAGATATTTAGATCAATGAAGTGCTGTGATTACCTCTTCTGAGGCATCCTTTCCCATTGCTTCTTATGCCTTCCAAGGTCTCCTGCATGGCCCAGCAGAATCCTGTCCCCATCCATCGTGTCTCACATCCGCAGCGGTATTATAATGTTATTTATAATCCCAGTGAAGGACCTGGGGCCATGTTGCTTCACTGCATAGTTAAATAAAGGTGGGGTGAATAATGAGTTTCTCACTCCCTCTGGGCTTTAACTCTTGGTATTGTTGAACCCTGTCATTGTTTTTTCACTTTGTCTGATGCTGACTGTAGTTATTCATATTATGTATTGCCTTGAAGGCATGTATTGGGCATTCATTTGAGTCAGTGGCCCAAGTGATGCAGCCCTTTCTGCAGGTGCATAGCAGTGAGCACAACAATCCTCTAACAAACTGGGACTTTCTTAAGGAAGATAACTCTACAGGCAGTGAGAGATTTTTCCAGACTCTTATTTATCCACCATCTGCTTGTATGCCTCAGCCCATTCCCAATCAGGGGAATTCAAAGACTCTGAGAACCCCATTTCCAGATTAGAGAGGAGCAAGTACTGGTGGGGGAGAGCAGCATGGGCTACATAAGTGGCCTGTTGCCAACATCTGTAGATTAACCCTGCCTGCCTGTCTCTTGCATATGAACTACTGAATGTTAAAATCAATGCGCACATTGATTCCATAAGCAGGTGTAACGTACCAGGTAGCAGATTTTATTCTACTTTGAGCCTAATTCATTAACATTTTGCTTGTACAGGCATATCGTTATCTTTATGTGGCTTCTCTGGTCGGCCATATGGATTTGTTGGCTGCATAGTATTTTTCAGCAAGGATGCAGCAAACTTGCCATCTGGGTGATGTTTGCCTGACTACTTGAAATAGTTTGGGGTTGTTTTTTCTCAAATATGGCCACAAGAAGTTTCTGTTATCCCCCATTTTTCCATGGGCAGTGCACAGTTTGCTTTCCTCAGCATGGAAGTGCTGGTGGTGGTGTTCGGAAGAGTTTGCTATGTGGGGATATAACAACGTCTCTGTGTTGAGGTCTGCAGGGTCTCTTCCATGTTATGTTCAAAGGTCTGTAGGACAGAGGAAGCTGATTTGGGAGCTAATGGAAAAAGTTGTTTCTTTGCAAGCAAACGTTGATATTCCAAAACCAAGGATGTATTTTATTGTGCCGTGCCGGGATTGGTACCTTGCGTAAAGTTGATTTATAGCTGCAGAAACAATAGCAAGGGAGCTGCGGGAGCTGTCGGAATGGGGGATGTGAATGTAGTGGGATATGCTGCAGCTGTGGAAGCAGGGAGGATGCTCCTCACGCTGGGGAGTTGCATCCTGGAGCTCATTTACTTCCCTGGTGAAGGCTGCCCCCGCTCTTGGTACCCAGACGCTGGTGCCAGGTGGCTGGTGAGCATCGGCTCCCGTCTGCATTGCTCAGCTCAGTAGAAGAGGAGGGAACACACAATGCTATGTGTTACTAAGCAGCATCTGGAAGATTGCCCTGAGGTCTTACATTCATGTCTGTAACCTTTGTAAAAACATTATTTCCCATTGCTGCCCGGGTTCTCTAATGTCAATGTACTAAGCTCTACGTCCCAGTCTTACATCTTACACCCGGCGCTGCCTTCTCTATTCCCTAGAGCACGTGTGTTTTCTAAGCTGGCTTTTAAAAATAGCTGGTTTAAAACCAGCAGAAATCAGGGGAGACGTTGCTGTTGGCAGGGAAAGAAGTTTTCATCATGGTCTGTTGCAAAATGCACAGTGGATCTGCAATTGAAGTTCACCTTTAGCATTCAGGGCTCTTCTGGCTCCCATTTGAAAGCTGCTGCGGTGGATCGGAGATTAGCTTGCCTTTAGGACCTCCTTCTGTGCTGCAACTGCAGTGCATAGAGCCAGAACCACGCACGTACCTGCTGGTGCTGGTAGTGGTGTTGTCCTGTTTTCCCTCTATAAAGTGCAGGCTTAAAAGGCAGCATTTAGATTATGAGAAGAATTGCCCAAAAGTGCACATAGCAAAAACCCACAGTTCCTGATCAGTAGTCACAACTCCATTAAAGGCAATGGCAATGCAATTGGTTGTACAGTGCCACTTGTAGTGATTGAACTCTGTGGAGTTTACTGGAATTTAAGGAAATTAATACAAATGATGTGTAGCACTGTTAGAATACCAAATCCCAGCATCTTATGTTTTGACATGTCTATTATTTATATGCAAATTCAGTCTTTTCTGCAGAATTTCCTTGGAGATAAACATTCTATTAGGAAGTTAAGGAAGAGGACACAATATGCTAATAGAAGATAATCCACACGTTGCTTGAGACAGGGAATACAACGGTGAGAAAGAGGGAGGTAGCTTTTAGATCATTTTTATTCCTTTATTCCATGTTATTCAGAGTTTCTTAGCCTCAGACAGTGTGTACTGATTGTTGTTATGGCATGTGCAATGCTAGGATGCTTCAAAGAAGGAGTAATTGGTAGCCATAGGATGCGGTGAGGCTCCTGAGCAAGGTGGCATTATGTCATTTACAACACTATGTACCGTGGAGGAGAACAGTGCTCAGGAAACACCAGTAGAAAGCAGAACAGAAAAAGGCAAGTTGAACAGATCAGGAGGATGGGTGGATTTCTGCTCCGTGGCAGGTTCATCCTAAGACACAGGAAGAGTCACACCTTCCTGGTATTTAGAAGGCTTCAAAACCTGCAATTATCCCGGTACTTTATAAATACCTGTCTACATTACCCTCCAAATGACTCCATTTCAGATGCTGCTGCTGTCACCACGATGAATCATTTCACGTACAACTTGGAGATGATGACTTCTAAATTTAGGGCTTGGCATCATGAAACCTCCCTGAATGTCTGTATATGATGAAGAGCAATCCTGCTCATAGGTGCCTAGGCTGAGGCAGAAGGATGGGTGCTCATCCCTCTCCAACAGTTGAGGTTTTGCTTTTGTTTAAATAAATAGTGTGTGGTTGTGTAAACCAGTGGATAATCTGTAGTTCATTAGCAAACCCAACCATGTCAGTACCTTCTGCAACGAAAAGTGCCTCTTGTATTGAGAAATACAAGCTAGAAAGGCAAAGGACCTTTTCTACACTAACAGTGTAATGACACTGACAGTGTGAATTTAGGTGAGTTATTTGAGCTTGAGTTGTCATTTCTGATAGCAAATTCTGACAGCCAGAGGATATGTTTTATAGTGCAGGTAACCAAAGGGTATGGGGGTCCTGATGGAAATGCTCAGCTCTATGCACTGTGCTGGTGTTTGGGATGATGCTCTTCTCCACTTGCTTGCTGTGCTGGTGCTCCTCTGACCCAGCTTTTCCCAGTTGCAGTTTCCCTCAGTGCTTTTCCTGCTTAACCAGTTCTGTCAGTTCTGTGTCCATCTCCGTTTGCTGGGTGTATGTGTTATACTGAGGATGGTTCTGCTGAGCTTGTTAGTTAGGTTTTGGACTGTGTTCCTTGCAGGTGTATTTATTTAAGGTAAATGACAAAGTAATGGAGCTCTAGCTGAGTGTGCCTTCATTTGTTTTAACTATTAGAACCTGAAGAAAATCATTTAAATGGCAGGAAATGATGCCCGTGGTCCACAGAAGGTAGTGTGGGTCTGTGCCACATGCTGGGCGCTGGAGGCTGTGGTGCCTCCCTCGGTTGGGGTTCAAATGCTCCATGTCATTAAGCCACCCGTGCTCTGCCCACAGTGTTGGAGGGAGGAAGCCTGCGAGAGGTTGTACAACTTTAACTCAGATGTGAGGTGAAATAGGATGAAAAATGCCAAAGATACTTTCAAATGATGAATGAAAGAGGGGCCGATGCTGTGCTTGGACCGTCTACTTGCTCAGGATGCAGTCCAAGACTGAGACCCCTTTGGGTAAGGAATATCCACATCTCAGTAAATGTTTTGCTTGGAATTGCTTTCAGCAGAGAGTCTGCAGACAGTCTTGGACTCCTGTAGGAACTGAGTTTAAAAACAAACGTGTAGACGTGGCACTTGGAGACATGGTTTAGTGGTGGACTTGGCAGTGCCGGGTTAATGCTTGGACTCAATGATCTTAAAGGTCTTTTCCAACCTAAACGTTTCAGTGCTTCTTTATCAGTGACTGTCTTCCATGCGAGAGCATTTCTCCTCATCCCACACGGTGTTATTCAAATAATAAAGAGCATTATTATCGCTATAATTAATGAATAATGGGCATAGCTTGCTTTGCTGGTTTACCCTTGACTGGTCCCCCAGAAACAGATGCCTGCAGCTCCCGGGCAGGGGAAGCTTCAGGCCAGATCTGCTTGGGCATGTGGTGTGCAAGGTAATTTGTCTTGGTGATCAGAAGTGCTGTGGAGGGAGAGCAGATGAGCCCAGCAGCACAAATGGCTGCCACCCCATCACCCTGCAGCTCCTTGTGTCCTGCCAGTGGGTAGAATCTCATTGAGACAGAGGGAGGATGAAGCAGGCAGGACCATGGTTTCCCCTTGCATCCGGCCTCCTTCTGTTTCTTTCTGAGTCAGGTTTATTGTGACTATACAAGCCCCAAATGGGCAGATACAAAGGTGAGGTTAATCAGGCTGTGTAGGTGGGTAGAGTACTGTGATGGGTGCTGCTGCTCTGCAGGTTAAGGCAATCAGCCGGGCACTAACGGTGTCCTCACTCCACATCCTGCCTGAGCTGATGCTTTGGGTATTTGATGAGTACCCATGTATAGAGGGGAAGCAGCCAGTGACCAGACCTGTGGCCAGCCCAGCCCTGGCATTGCAGATATCCTCTTGGCACCAGCATGGGTGTCCTGGTCCTAGTCTGATATAAACCAGCTCCTGTTTGTATCAACAGGGTAACCTCATGTGATTGCATCTGCTCATGGTTCTTCCATGCTGGCAGGCCATATAGCCTGGGCAGGGGGCATGGTCCAGGGATCCCTTCCCACCCAAGATTCAGCCTTTCTCTCCTTTTCCATAGTCAAAAAACAGTTTCAATATTTTATGAGAATTCAGTCTGCTTAGAATAAGGTAATTGATACAAGCAATTTCAGTTCCCTTTAATATAACAGATCTCAAGTGTGAAACCTCCTTAGTTAATGATCAGCATAAAATAAAAGTCTTTTTTTAGTGTAAGTTCTCAGTTAATTTTACAGTTCGGTTGAAGTGAAAATATCATTAAAGAGGGTAGCATTAAACTTTATACTTATTGGACCTCCCCTACTCTGCAAGGGAGAGATAAGTTGGTGTCTCAACAGTCACTGTGGTGAATCCAGCACTCTGTGGTCCTTGTTTCTTGCACACATCTGGCTCTGCCAGCATCAAGAGTGTGAAGGTGCAGAACAAAGAGGAGGTCTGGGGTACAAACATCCCTCCTGGCAGTGCAGGCTCCATGCAGGCTGTGAGGGGAGCAGGAGCGGGATAGGCCTGGTTTGTGGATATGCAGGAGGAAATCTGATAAAATTGCTATTCCTCAGCCCTGAATCCCCATCTCTGCTTCGTGCGTCACATAGGGCAAGACTCAAACATAGGAGACGCTTTGTACTGCAGGGTACATCGATGACGGCAAACCCACGTCCCACGGGAAGCATTTGGGATCCTAAATTGCTTTGTTTGCTGGCACTGGGAGACACTAATGGAAGGGACTGGCTGAAAAATGCGTGTTTGGTCTGGGATGGGCAGCTCGTGGTGAATGGTGCAGGGTTTCTGTACCAGCTCGGGTTCTGATTGCTTCGCTGATGGATGTGAATGTAGGCACCCTTGTGACAGGTCTCTGCCTAATGGTGTTCCTCACCAGCTCCCCTCCAGCCAGTGGTAATAGAACAAGGTGACTGCTGTTTTGGTAGGGTGCCCAAAATCAGCTGCAAGAGTGCGCTGGGGAACTGGTCCTGTTCAGAAGAGTCTCCAAGGGTATCGTATCCTCTCCAAACCCTGCAGGGATGCTCAGCTGATAGACGCGGTCAAATCCAGCCTCGGCACGAGCCAGACCCTCTCTTTTCCTTGACATCTTGAGAGAAACACCTTTTTATTCCACATTAAACTTGCAAGCAGACCTTGAAATAAAGCAGTGATACTCACACTTTATACAGGTACTGCTGGCGTTGGAGGGTGCCATCCTTAATATTGACGAGGTGATGCCTAATTTATTAAGAGTGCGTACTGAGTGTAAAAAAGCCAGGGTTGGAGATAACCTCTGTTCATGTTACTTCCAGCTGTAGTGCTGTGCTGTGCTGTTCAGTGCTGAGCTGGAAGAAGTGCTCAGTGCTGGTTGGAGGCTGTGTGTTCAGTGTGTGGGGACGGGTGAGCTGATGAGGGGGAAGCCCCCGCAGGTCCCCTGTAATTGTTTGCCATCCGCCTGCAAAGAGCAAGGAGCTTTGAAGGGTGCGGGAGCTGCGGAGCTTTGTGCTGCTGACAAAGGGCAGGGGATGTGGTTTCGGCTCCTCATCCCGCTGCTCTCCCTTCCTTCAAGGAGAGCATTAAGTACACGTTGTGATTGATTTGCAGTGAGCCAGGTGAGAGCCAGCTTCCTTCCTTGAGGCAGGGGAGGTAAATAGCCACGTTTGCTGTTTTGAAAACCAAACTAGGCTGTAAGCTAGACCGTGTCAAAATCTAGCATTGCAATCAATGAGCTTGGGAAAATGAAGGCGAAAGAAAAGCTCTCAATTTAAAGGGAGAGTTTAACACTGAAAAGGAAAAGATAATGAGGAAACAAACTGTTATTTACTTGAACTCCAGGAGACACAGCTGCTAGAGAAAGAAACATGAAAGAGGCTCTGCAGTTTGGGGGGGAAAAGGAGGTTTGGGAGTCAGAAGGTTTTTGAAGGAATGATACCTTGTGTTTCCCAGTGAAGAGATGCTTTTCTGTCCTAACATTAAATATGCAACAGGGTCTTGCCAGGGGTGGTTTCACACCGTGATTCTTCTTGCTAAAAGTTCCACTCTTCCGACACATAGCTCTAAAGCCAAATACCTCTCGGTTGAAAAGGGATGTGATGGTGCAAACCCCATGGGAGGCTCTGCTCGCATCCAGGAGAGTGTCCCCGTCCTTCTCCCTCACCTTAACCAAGTGGCATCTTCAGCAGCCGCCCTGCTGCTGATGGAGATTAATAGAGAAAATATTCCCTAAACACTTCCCTGTGTGCTTTCATTAATCTGTGCTCACACAATTAATCTTGTGGGGCGGGCTGCAGGAGGTGGGAATTGTGCTTCCAGGGGAGGATTCATCCGGAGGTTGAGGAGGTGCCGCAGGCGGTGGCAGAGGAAGGTCCGTGTCCTGCAGAGCCTTGGATGTGGATAAAACCGTTTCATTTGAGAAGCTCTTTGAAGCCAAGTGTATCCTTGGCACTGTGGGGCCGTGTGGCCCCTTCAGGTTCAGTGTGGGATTAGAGAAAGAGTAGGTGAAGAGTTCCGTTAATATCCATCAGTAATACTGCATCGTTATGTTGAAGACTGCTCAGATGGGGAGGTTTTATTGGGTTTGGTTTTGGTTTTATAGTTACCAATAATAGCAATTGGCATGAAGCTGGAGCTGTGTGTGTTACGTGAGGGGCTTCGGTGTGGGGATGATTTATTGTCCACTCGTACGTACAAGAGCACACTTGGTAAATTCCTTGTGATTTGTAAACCTGTAGGCAAGGTATTGGATAAAAATGATGAATTGGACAGCTGAGGGAACAGATTTCTGTCCTCTCCTGGGACTCATTTGTAATGACACCTTTTGTGGCGTTAACGTCAGGTTTGGGCAATTGAACAACCCCTGCTTGCTTTTGCTTTTCCTTGAATCCTGAACTTGGTTCCAGTGACTGAGAGGAATTGCTTTTCAGTCTTGTGCTGTAGCAGCTTTAAGTAAGACTCAGTGCACGGTCAGTCTCAGCGAAGCATTTGAACTTGGCAGTAAACAAGTGTATGAGTGTCTGTTTGTGCCTTTTGTCCCTACTGCTGAAGAACTGCTTACAAAGATGAGACAAACAGTGTTCAACTTTACACATGGTGCTGTGAATCTTCCGTGATCCGGATGCTGTGGGTTCCTTGTGGAAGCATCGATCTGCTCTTGAGCTATGTTTAGCCAGGGGAGGTTTTAGAAAGTGGAGTTTCTCTGTACAGACACTGGTTTAGTAAGAAGGGGTGGCATCTCACCATTTCTGTCTTGAAACCAGCTGGACTTGGAAGTCATTCCATGGTCAGGTAACGTTTCAGCTCTTGCTCAGATGACATCTGTAATTAGATCAGTGCATCTCACCTCTGGGCCATGGGGAGTGAAGATCAGACCCCTGAAACAGAAACGTCAGCCTTACAGATGGGGACGTGAGGACCTTGGAGCTGCTCTTGTAAGAACTAAGCTATTTGTTGTGCTGGGCATGGAAAGAACATGGAAATGCTGTTCTCCAGCAGTTCTGTTTCCATTCCTCAAAAGGATGGAGGGTTTTCAGAGCACCTTATCCAGAGGAGCAGGGGATTAGGATCCAGAGCAGCAGTTCAGCTGTTGCTGCTCTGGAGGCAAATGACTTCTCTGTTTATGTCACTTGCTTTGGAGGAACAAATGGGTTGGGTTGAGAAAGATGCTGATGTGCCACACTTAGTAAAATTCTTTGAGAACCAGGGGGATGAAAAGAACAGACCTAATGGTGTAGAGAGTAAAAGCGTATTTCATGCAGTCTCGTGGTCTTTCCCAAGCACTGTCAGCCTAGAAGAAACCGTCTGAACGTTTTAATTGCCTGTGATGGGGAAGATGGAAGATTCCCTCTGCGTGAGAAGAGGTGATGCACTAGAAATGAGTCAGCGTTCTGTTTTGTCAGATACCTCGTCAGCGCTGTCTTGCTTCTATTGAGAAAACATGCAGAAAGCCCTTTAGAAGCAGAACTGTTGAAGCTGCCAGCTAATCACTTGACTTTCTTTTGTCAGTGCCCTGTGACCGCCTGGGTCTCATCCCATCTGCCCTGTCCCTGGCTTCTGCAGCGCCCAGGGCCGTGCCACTGTGGTCACCCTCCAAGCAGTGAGGTCTGGGTCACCTCCGGGGATGTGGGAAGTGTGGTCGTGGGGTGCTTTCCAACCCTCAATACCTGATAAATAACCTGCATTCAAATGATGCTGTTTGTAGCATTTTCAGGTTCTTAGTTAAAACGTGCTAAAGGTTGAAGAAGGATGCGTAAGATCCCATCTGTGTGAGCAGAGTTTGTAAGATTAATTTGTGTGAAGGCTTGCATGTAGTTAATCCATAATTAATCAGCAAAGCCCACCAGTTCTATAATTGGATGCTAGTGACAAGTTAGTTAAAGCGGAATTAAATCCCTTCGTGTCCCGTTCGGGTATGGGAGACATGGCAGGTGATGTACTCAGTGGATGCGCCCTGGCTGAGGGGTCTGGCCATTGCCTGACCATGCAGAAGAGTGTGGACGCAGCTCCGTGTGGTACAGCGTGTACCTGTTCTGTCCCTGTATTGGCTAAGCAGCCCAAAGAGCAGGAGGAAGGGGACCCTCCAGACCTGAGGTGCAAGATGCCTCCACCTTGAGGTCTTATCCCACTTGAAAGAATACAAATAAGCCTTTTGTTGGCACCGTGTAGACTCCTTTTTAGACATCTCTACTTTGATTGCCAGGGATAGAAATTACTTTACGAATGTGAAGACAATTTGCTCTTCGTTTGTAGATTTTGCTTGTATTCTCCAAAATGTCTCAGGGCATAGGGAAGATGTTTGCTTTTACGTTCGGAGTTGCAGTTTCCTTCCTCAACAGCCCAAGTGCCATAAGTGTTAAATAGTCCTGAAGAACCCTTCAGAAAGCAGAGCAATAACTTGTAAATTCTCACAGAAAATGTCACTTGAGAAGACAGGAAGAAGGTATCATCGTTCACACAGAGGATGCACTGATCTTCTGTATCTTCCCATAGCAGAACTCTTCCAACATTCATTATCTGCTCCAAAAATGAGCTTTCCATTCTCTGATAAAAAATTAATACAAGTAAAACATTGACCTTTTTTGCTGCTTCTTGAATGTCAGAAACACTCAGCTGTTTGCTGGGGATGAACTTCAGGAAATTTAAGCACATTAATCTTGAGAAATGAATGTTTTGGGGTTTTGGGGACAGGAATGAAATATTTAGAAGTTAGTTGCAAGCAATAGGAACTTAGTATTTCCACAACAGCTTGTCCAGGAAGGCATTTGTAAATGCTTGCTAACTGTAGCTTCAGCTGTTGCTTGTGAGCAGTAGTGAAGCTCTAAGGATTTAAATGGGATGGGAAGATTTAGTATTGGCATACATGATAATTTTAGGTTTTGTAAATGCTTTTTAATTAAGGGATTCACTGGGAGGAGGTTTGAAAACTCTTCCAAGTTTTCCATGTGCTTAGGTTCAGGTTTCAGAAGTCAGGAGTAGCTGCAGAGCTTAAATGACTTCCTGAAATGGGCAGTGCCAACTTCTGAAGCTTCTGCACTTAATGGGGTACAGAGAGCCCTGCCTCAGTCTTTGAGATGCTCTAATGGGAGCTAAGGCACCTTTGCGAAGTGCCTGAAGTGAACAGACAGGGAAGACTGCGTGTTGATCATTGAACCACTGACTTCAGCGACTTCTGATCTTAATGTAAGTAAGCACTATAAAGGGATCAGACCCAAGAAGCTGGGTATCTCACAGAGGAGCTGAATGTGTCACTTTGCAGGCACACTGTAGTGTGTCTGCTGATAACTCCAGGGCTAATTCTGCACAGGGGAGGCTGCCAAAAGAAGATTCCAGCTCAGGCTGCTGGTCCATTCCAGCACAAAATTCCTCCAAGATTGAGCTGTGTGTATAATTAATAGCTCCCAAAAGTTCTTCTGTACATTTATATACATGCTAGAAGTTGTGTTTGTTAGTCTTTAGGTCCTTATGAACCTAAACCTGAAAGATGGTGAATGCATCGCACCCTCTGCCCTGTGCCCCACCGTGGTGTCTGCAAACAGCACTGGCTCAGCTTGCGTTGCCCCAGGGCACTGTCATTTTTGTCTTGTTTTCCCATGCTGTAATGGTCTCTTTGTTCCCGAACAAGAGATCCAGCTGGATAGTGCAATCTTTTCTAACTTCTGCCTGCATGATGGCCTCAATAAAGGCAGCTGGGCTTGAGAAGGTGATGGATATTTGACATCCTCACTCCAAGCACATCCTGGTCTCTTTCCTACAGACCTGGTATTTGCTTTTCACCCTCCTGACCCCCCATTGGGTATCCCATAGGATTCGCTTCCCTGCTCCCTCTTGGTGTCCCTGTTGAACAGAGCACAGATGGGAGCATCCCGACAGAATCCCAGGGTTCAAATCCAGACCCAAGGTCAGGTGGGGGTACTGATGCTCTCCCTGTTGATGCCTGTTACCCTGGCTCTGGGTCATTACACTCTTCAGCCCTTTGCAATCCATCTGTAACATCAGCTCCCCCTTTCATGTGGTGCTGATTTCCAAGGCCTGGCTGTCCCCTGTTAAAAAAAGAGCATTCCCTCTTTGTTCATTCTGAGTTTATCAGACATTAATTTAATGAAGAAAGCCTTTGTTCTTTTCTTACAGCACATGTTCAAATGCAATGACTAATCACTTTCTAAAGCTCTTTATAATTGTGTGTTTGCCACCTCAGTCCTGTCTTCACTAAGACCAGCTCAGTAATCCTTTTTGTGTGCAGTGTTTCCTCAGATATGAATGTATTTAGACCTCTACCTATCTTCATTAACCTCCACCAAATCTGTTCGGTCTCAGCTCCTATAACAGCTGAGACAACCAACACAGACATTAATGGTTTGAACAGGTTTGTATCTGATTTTCCATTTACGTTGCACTAGACATGATTAAAGCCTTTGAGTAAAGTCACAGCTAAATCCTGTCATAGCCTAGCCCATTATTTTTTTGTTCTCCTATTAGGATTTTAGGCATTTCTTTGACATATTTTTATTGCCAGATTAGGAAGAAAACACTTGTTTGCAGTGTTCTCATTATATTGTCTTTGTAACATTTCTAAAAGAGAATAAATATGAAATACTTGTGCGTATAGTGGTCATATTTCAGGATGACATTAATATGCTCCATGATTTTCCAGCTTACAATTCTTCTAACCTTGTGGTGACAGTCAAGAAACCTCATACCTTGGGAAACGTGCAGCTGCACGAGCTGCTGGAGTCGAGATGATGTGTGGGGACCTGGGTAATGTCTCTGTCCTGGAGGTTTTATGTATCCCACTTGAGTAACTGCTGAGGATTGGGTTGGAAAACCATGGAGCCAGGCAGCCTGTTGTACCACTTTTCCTGTTATTAACCCCTCACTGGTGCTGGTGTTGGTGGGCTTTTCCCTTACCTGTGAAATTGGGAGCCTGGGTTTTGCATTAAGCTTATGTCCCCCAGATCTGCTCTTAACCATCTCTTTTTGCACTCGCACTGTTTCATCCTCCCCGGAGCCATCAGTACCCTCCAAGAAACGTTCCCCCATCTTGGAGAAATGGTAACCAAGGCACTTGTTTTCCTTGAGGGGAGTTCATCTTCCCAAAACACCCTGTTCCTGGCTCCTCCACGCTCCTTTGGTCACTTGTAACTCCTGTTTGCAGCAATTCCCTGTTTGTTGTCGGATCAGTGATGCAAAGATTTAATAATGCTGGGCTTCAATTCCTGAAGAGCAGGATAGGGAGGCTCTGAGCTTAATTTCCAGTGAGTGGCCATGAGACGAGGCTTGGCAGGAGGACAGCTCTGGCTGATTTGGAAGCAATATTGACTGGTGTATTCACAAGATGCCTGTTATCTTCATATTCATGACGAGCGCCTGCTGCTTTGTCATAGAGCTCAGCTATACCTTGTCTGCCAGCAGAAAGTGGTACTTCTCTGTAAACTTTGCTTTCATGGAACAGAAGATGATGTTATTCCTGTGGTTCGGTTGTTCTATAAAGGTTTTTGGTTTTAGCACGTCATTTAGAGCATCCACAAGAGTAGCTTCTCTCCACATGGCCTCTGTTCTAGGTAATCCTCCTAGAAATTAGTGATTTGTGCTCGAGCTTGCCTCTTTCCCATCATCTGAAGCATCTCTCAGGTCTCCTGAAAACCCTGGAGATCATTCTGGAGCATTCAAGCCAAGCTTTAATGAAACCCCAAGTGGGTGTTTTGTGGCACAGGAAGGTGATGGATGGGAGCTAATTTGGAGCAGCGTGCTGTGCGGGATGCCTGGCTGGGTTAGCATCTCATCCAGAGCACTCCTGGCCTCCAGGATGCCTGGCTGGTTTATTATGGTCATCCCCCATGGTTCCCACCAGCCCAAAGGCAGCTTCCACCTCCTGGGAATCTCATAATCCCATCGAGGATCCCATGCATGCTCCCCCCCATAGAGTTGTTCCCATTTTCCTCCTATGTCTCACCACTTTGTCCCTCTCCAGGCAGCATCCCTCCCCTCCGGTTCTCACCCCGGCCAGGGTGATTAAGCACTTAAATTGATTAATCAGATTTCTTGTGATGAGAACTACTGTCATTCATTAATCTGAATGGGATTATAAATAAGAGTTGGCAGATAGGGGAGACAAACATGTTGACAGATAGACCTGCTGCTTTGAATACAAATCACACCGCTGCATCTGGAGGGTTTTAGCTCCTGGCAGCCTTGGGATATAGCTTCCCTAAAGGTAAAATTAGACTGAGATTAAAGTTTCCCCATATTAATAAAGAAATATGCATTTACGAGCAGGCAGCTACTGCAGGTGGGTGTGTGGGGCTGCATACCAATGATCCGACAGCAGGACCGGGCTCTGGATTTGTGCTTCCTGTGGAATTCATGAAGGATTTTATGAAGTTAGTTGTAGTCAAAACTCAAGGATAACCCAGTTGCAAGTGTGTGGCTAATACCAATTTGAGCAATAAAGTAGCAGGCTAGCGTGGGCAGTTCCTATTGAATCGTCTCACAGTTGACAGCATTGCAAATAACAGAGAATTCCTATTGGATTTTGTGCTTGTAGAGATGCTGTCTGATGCTCACTTGTTGGAGAAACAGCACCGTGTGCCTTCCACTGTGATTTCATGCAGGACATGGTGCAGGTGATTTGGGAATGGGGTTGAAAGCCTCACCACATTGCAGTGGATGGCACGATTCCCACCAGGCAGGGTTGCTGCAGAGCACACCGAGATTAAAGCTGTCGCTCCGTGTTGAACTGGCCTCCTGCTTTGCTTTTCATACATAATTAAAGAATTCTTATTAAAAGAATTACCAGTAGAAACACTGAAGAGGCTGGTGCTGCCTGCACTGTGCTGCCATGGTGTGTCAGCCCATGGTGCAAGGTCAGGGAGAACCCCACACAGGTACTGAAAGAGGAAACGGTGCTATCCGTTTTCATGCATCAGTGTAGTACATAGAGAGTCCAAAGACCAGACCTAAAGGAAATGGTGTTCACTGGACATCACTTTGTAGGGACTGCTCTCCTTCCTGCAGTGAGGAAGATTCAGCAAAGTGTCCCAGTGATAGGAGGTGGCTGGGAATCATCTGAGTGAGGATTCTGCAGGTGAAGATCCATAGTCTGGTACAGAAAGGTGTGAGGATCAGATTGGAGAGTGGAGGGATGTCTGTCACGCAAACAGCATAGGATTGCAGGCACGGAATGTAGTTTTTAGAACCTGGGATACTGAAGTTTGGTACCCACAGATTCCTGGCAATTAGCCCATGTCATCGGGAACATCATTTCTACCAGTAAGAAAGTTAAACCCTACAATCCTTGCAGTGACTTCAGAACTCCACTGGGGGAAAACAGGGTTTGGAAAAGAGCCCATTAAACATTTAAATATTTCATTAAATATTGAACATCTCAAAAATTGCTTTCTAACGAGTCCCAAGGTAAACAGAACAATATTTGGTAACAAAAGCTACCAGAAGTGACAAGGTCCTGCAGCAAACAGGGCTTGGCTCTGGGTTTGGAGGCTGCAGTAACCTCTCCTCCTGTGATTAGCCATCAAACAAGATCCCTGGGCTCAATCCAGAAGCTGTTATCTAGGTGTAACTGCTGGTGACATCAAGGGCATCAGGAGGGTTTGAGACACGGCAGATAAAGAGCCAATAGGATGAAAACCAAACTGTGGCAGCTGGAGCCACAGCCAGGCACTGGTGCTGCAGCCCTGCAGCAGTAGCCCACAAGGAAGGGTCAGGTTCTCTGGGGCTTTGTGACCACCTAGAGATGGTGTTTGAGATCTCCTGTTAGCGCACAGGGACTCCGTGCCCAAATTGGCAAACTAGAAGCGCTTGCCTAAGTTTTGTTGTGGTTGATAAAAGGCAAACAGCAGCAGCAGCACAGAGCGATACAGCACCGAGATCTGAGCAGGGGTTTGTGCTTTACTGAGGCAAAGTTACCATCTATAAACATCAGAGGAAAATCCAACCCATCTCATGGCTGTGTTTCACTAAGATCAGGAGTGAGAAAACATGTTTAGCAGTGTTTTACTTGAAGATTTGCAGCAGTGACGGGAAATTTTGGATGCCTCCTTATGTTATGACACTTTCATCCCTTTTTAGATCAAAACAGGACCCCTGGGTGCAGCCTGCCTCCCCCCTGGGTGATTCCTCAGCACCACACAGTTCACCCACAGTTACACCTCCCCATATTCCCATTTATAAAGCCAAAATGGGGCCGATGTGTGCGGAGGAGCATTGGGGCCCGTGTCTCCTCGCATCCCTGTCAGCTCAGTGTCACCGAGCATCACTTTGCTGTCAAAACCCTTCTTCTCCTCCCGCCTGGCCGAGCCCCCGCCGCTGCTCCCCCTTTCCCCAGCCACATCTCGCTGCCAGGGGAGGAACAGGAAGATTGATGGCTCAAGGTTCCCCGTGCGTGGTGTTGGCACCGAGTCAGGGGCTTTATAGCAGCACGTTGGCTTTTCTCGCTGAATGTTGATTAATGGAGCAGGCGGGAGCCGCTGCTGTCTCCCAGCTCCGGCGGCTGACAGGGGCAAGCCTAATCTGATGTTTAAATGGATTTGGAATGTGTCCGTGGCTTTAGCATCTCTGTCCTGAAGGAAGGACCATCTGCTGCGAGATAACCCGATCTCGGAGGGTGCTCACTTCCAGTCTGTTTGCAAAGAGAGGTGATACACATAAAATCTGAGGGTTTTCCCCAATGCTTCTAATTTGGTGGCCAACAGGCAGCTCACGTTAGAGACTTGAGGTTTTAGCTTGCTTTGCTTTTCCAACCGTGCTCTGCCCAGTGAAAGAAGATTGGCAGGGAATTTAGTGGGTGCTTGTTACAGACTCGGATGGGAAATTGCTCCTATGTGTAAAACAAATGAATTACTACAAAGAGCTCACAAATTTCTCTGATCACAATCTGTATGAAATCCAGAGAAATCGATTTCAGGTAGATTGGATAGTATCTCTGCTGGGATATGAGGAAGCTGGTGTCAGGAATGGGGTAACAGTGGTATCTTTATAAACAGATAACAGAAATGCCTGTGGTAGGGATGGGAGAGTGGGTTTTATTGTTGTATTTTGACTGGTATCTCTGGAACTCAGGTTACTGCATTGAAGGATGCTGATACGAGAGCTTACAAACTGCTTTTCCATACTCTTCTCTCCATCTGAGAAGCCTGAATGCTGTCGTATGGCTGTCCTGTGCCTCTCCTGGTGCAGTGGCAATGGGCAGGCTGAGGGTGAGGGCAGAGCTTGATTGGGCTCAGATAGAGCTGCTAATTTAGGAGACCTGTACCCTGTCATCAGGATGATGAGAAGAATGAAGCTATCTCCTCACTCAGCTTTCCCGGGAGGTTTGATCCATGCTAGCAGTGCTGCCGCTGCAAGCCGTGTGCTGTTCCCTATGGAAATGGGTGGAGAAGCTCTGAAATCACTGCTGTAATTACAGGAGGAGATCCTGAGCAGTGTGGTGGTGTAATGGGTATGGTTTAACAGGGTGGTGTAATGGGAATGTGGTTGGAGTGCGCTGCTCGGCACCACCACAAGAGGTAAGAGTGGCAGCAGTGGCTTTCCTTGCGCCTGTGCTACCGGTGTCCCAGACCATCAGGGTGGTTGTGTCTCTGTTCCTGGTTTGGTAAGCATTGGCATTGTTCCTGATGGGGGTTTTGATGTCGTGCTCTGGGCTGTGGGGAATGTGATGTTCCATTTCAGGGCATGTGGCACCAGAACCAGGCTCTAGAGATGTGTCCGCCTTTGCTCGCCATCCATCATGGAGCACAGGACTAGGCAGAAGCCAGGACGTGTTGGAACACACATCCAAGCAGTGCTGGGGGTGTGATCCTTCCCTCGCACTGAGCTCCTTGGGGTATTTGGTGGCCATTTGTATGTGGGCTTTGGGTTCTTACCACATCTCAGGGGGCTGCAAGCAGCACCCTTTTCTTTTGCAGGTGCATTTGCTTGATCCAGGAGCCTTTTCCTGAGGAATTTAACATCCCTTACTGTAATAATTTCATGCTTTTTTCTTCTTGCTTTTCTTTTTAAGCCATGTTTTGTATTTCACTTGTCTCGTAGTCACATTCCACTATTTGGGGCAATTTTTACTGCTGTTGCCATGAGGACATTGCTTTGAAAAGTCTGTTTCATGAATTCATTGCAAACCTGAGCTGTTGGGGTTCACACATGGTCCGTGGTGCTGAGCAGCAGCCTGCTCCATCCCATGCCTTCCAGCACAGTCCTTTTTCCCTGGTAACCTGTGATGCCTGGTGTGGCCCTGTGGGCTGATGGGGCATTAGAAGGTGAAGCCTTACACCAGAAAATGACTCCAGTATATTTTAATAATTTAGAGCCACAGGTCTTACTTGATTTGTTCTCTAAAGATTGATTTAGCTCCTTATTAAGGGAATTGGGGCTTCAGTGTGAAAATCTGAACAAAATCCAGGCACTTGTTATTTCTTTTAAATATCCACTGGGGTAACTCACTGGGGAGGAGAATTTCAAAGCCTGTCCAAGCCTATCTTGAATATTTGATTCTCTCGCTTTCCAATTCCCATTCCCAAGGTGTTCTCGTTAAGGAAGAACACCTCAGCATTATTGCATTATTTTTAAATAAGCCACAAGCACTTTAAGGAGCTCAGGATTAAAAAAAATCCACCAATACTTTGATTCCCCCCCCCCCCCAGTCCCCAAAAGTTTGAAAAAGCAAAGTGGGGCCTAC